>PISX010014052.1:0-54474 GCA_004024625.1 Mellivora capensis | reverse complement strand
ACCCTAGGAAAATGCCCTTTAAAGAAAAAATTGAATTAACTGCAAGACTAAAGAATCATGGGGAGAAAGCCATGAATTCCGCACTTTGCTTTCTCCTCCTCTGGAGTTCCGCTGCTCTCCTTGGTAAGTGAACTTGGTCTTGGCTGGATTTCTTTTGATCTTCTGGGGGAGGGGCCTGTTGTAGTGATTCTCAAGTGTCTTTGCCCGAGGCAGAGCTGTACCGCCCTTACCAGGGGCCGGGCTGAGTAATCCGCTCGGTTTCGCTTTCGGGAGCTTTTGTTCCCTGAGCGCTTTCCGTAGAGTCCGGAGGACAGGAATGAAGATGGCGGCCTCCTAGTCTCCGGCCCGGAAGAGCTGAGATTCGGGGCTCCACTCCTCAGAGAAAAGCCCCGGCTACTCCCATATCCCTCGCCTCTGGCCGCGCTCCGAGCTCACCCAGCCTGCGACCGGTTCAAGGTAGCCCCGAGCTGAGAGCTCAC
Source organism: Mellivora capensis (assembly GCA_004024625.1). Lineage (NCBI taxonomy): Eukaryota > Metazoa > Chordata > Mammalia > Carnivora > Mustelidae > Mellivora > Mellivora capensis. Next base: position 53,995 of record PISX010014052.1, on the reverse strand, counting down.
TCCTCGGCTCTGTCTCTGTAGCCGGCTTCCCCGCTCCGATACCTGCGAGCTCTGCGACACTCAGACACCCCCGATCCTTCTGTGACCCTGTGGGGCCTGGGGCCACGCTGACCCCGTGTGGGCTTCACCCCGGTTTAGCCTCTGGAGCGATGTCCCTCCGTGGAGCAGACTTTTAAATGTCCCGATTTAGTGCTCCGTTGCTCCGCCGCTTGCCGGGAGCCGGCCCCTCCCCCACAGTCTATCCTCCCGTCGCTTTTGATTCACTTCTCCGCCAGTCCTACCTTCCAGAAAGTGGTCGATTTCCTGTTTCCCGAATTGCTGTTCTTCCTCTCTTCGATCTCCCATTGGATTTGTAGGTGTTCGCAATGGTTTGATTAGCTATCTAGCTGATCTCCTGCTACCTGATGTCGTCTCAGCTGCAACTTCTCTGCAAGTAGTGTTAAAAGAAGTTTTTCAGAGAAGGAAAATGATATAGGTGAGAAACTTGTATCTACATATAGAAAGGAAGGGCATAGGATAATAAGTGAAGAAAAAATTAAAATCTTATTTTCTTTACTCTTCATTGGTCTAAGGGATAACATTTTGTTCAAAATAATAGCAGTAATGTATTCAATTATGTATGCTTTTATGTGACCTATATTCATGTCTATACATGTACACACACACACACACACACACACATTTCTGTATGATTAACCATAAGTGAAATCAATTACAGTAATGATACAAGAGATGAAAGGGAGGAATTAGGAGTATTTTGTTATTATAAAATACTCAAATTACTTATGAAGTGGTATATAGTGTTACTTGAAAGTGAACTTGGATTAGTTGTAAATGTATATTTCAAAATACCCAGAATAGCCAACTCAGTATTGAAGGAGAAGAGCAAAATTGGAAAACTGACACTATCTAACTTCAAGACCTACTATAAGCTACACTAATCCTAATCCAAACAGTGTAGTACTCATGAAGGAATAGATAGATAGATCAATGGAACAAGATAGAGAGGCCACAAATAGACTCACATAAATATAGCAGACAGACCTTTGACAAACGAGCAAAATTAATACAATGGAGAAAGGAGATTTCTTCAACAAATGGTATTGGAACAACTGGACATCTGCATGCAAAAAAAAAAAAAAAGAATCTAGATACAGATCTCAAACCCTTTAAAAAAAAAAGCTCAAAATAGATCTTAGACTTAAATGTAATATGCAAAACTAAAATTCCTAGAAGATAACATAGGAAAAGCCTAGATGACTTTGGATATGACATTAGATACAATGGCCAAGGCATGATCCATGAAAGAAGAATCAGTAATCTGGATTTCATTATAATTCAAAATTTCTGCTCTGTGAAAAACAATATCTACAGAATGAGAAGGCAGGTCACAAACTCGAAGAAAATATTTGCCAAAGACACATCTGAAAAAAGGATTTCTATCCAAAACATACAAAGAACTCAGAATTCAAAAATAAAAAATATGAACAACCTGATTAAGAAATGGACAAAGGGGGGAAACTGGATGGCTCAGTCAGTTAAGAATTTGACTCTTGATCTTGGCTCAGGTCTTGATCTCAGGGTCATAAGTTCCAGCCCTGTGTTGGGCTCCCTGCAGTTATGGAGCCTACTTTATTTTATTTTTTTTTAAGATTTTTATTTATTTATTTGACAGGCAGAGATTACAAGTCGCCAGAGAGGTAGGCAGAGAAAGAGAGGAGGAAGCAGGCTCCCTGCTGAGCAGAGAGCCTGATGTGGGGCTCGATCCCAGGATCCTGGGATCATGACCTGAGCTGAAGGCAGAGGCTTTAACCCACTGAGCCACCCAGGCGCCCCAGTGGAGCCTACTTTAAAAAAAAGGGGGGGGGCAAAAGACCTGGAGGGATGCCTCACCAAAGAAGATATACACATGGCAAATAAATATAATAAATATATTTAAAGATGCTCCACATAATTTGTTACTGAAATGCCCAAAATCTAAAACACAGACACAAAATGCTGGTGTGGATACAAAGTAATAGGAACCCTCAGTCATTGCTGGCAGGAATGCAAAATGGTAGAGCCACTTTGGGAGACACTTTGGCAGTTTCTTACAAATGTAAACACACACTTACAGGATTCAGTAATCATGCTTCTTAGTGTTTACCCAAATGAGTTGAAAACCATGTCCACACCAAAGTTTGCATGTTGAAGTTTATAGCAGCTTTATGTGTAATTGTGAAAACTTGGAAGTAACCAAGATATCCTTTAGCAGGTGAATGGATAAACCAAGGTGTATCTAGACAGTAAAACATTATTCAGTACTGAAAAGAAATGACCTACCACACCATGAATAGATGTGGAGGAATCCTAAATGTATATTACTAAATGCTATGGAGTGAATATTTCTGTCCCCCCAAAATTCATATGTTGAAATCCTAACTCCCAAGGTGATGGTATGGGAGGGGGGCGTTAGGAGTTCTGACGGTGGAGCCCTCATGAATAGGACTAGTGCACTTATAAAAGAGGTTCAAGAAGGGCCATCATGTGAGGTTACAGGATGAAGACAGTCTATTCCCAAGAATTGTATGCTCATCAGACACGAAATCTGTGGACACCTTGATCTTGGACTTCCCAGCCTCCAGAGCTGTGAGAAATAAATACTTTTATTTATAATCCCCCCCCTTTTATAGTAGTCCAATCAGACTAAGACACTAAGTAAAAGAAAACAATCTATAAAGTCTACATATTGTTTGATTCCAAATATATGATACCCTGGAAAAGGAAAAACTATAGAGACAGTAAAAAAAAACCTAGTTTCAGTGGTTGCAAAGGGCTAAAAGGAGGAGGTAGGAAGGGAGGAATAGGCAGAACATAGATTTCTAGGATAGTGAAACTCTTCCCTATGATACTACAATAGTGGATACATGTCATTATACATTTGTCCAAACAGTAGAAAGTAAATGAGTGAGCAGAGAGTGAACTCTAATGTAAACTACATACTATGATATGTCCACATATAAATTCATTGATTGTAACAAATGTATCACTGTGGTGAGGGATGGTGATCTTCGGAGAGGTGGGACATGTGAAGGAGCAAGAGGTAAATGGGAACTCTGTACTTTCCACCCAATTTGGCCATGAACCTATAACTGCTCTAAAAATATAAAGCCTATTTCTGGAAAAAAAATTGTGGGAAAACATTATAAAGTTAGAACCATTATGCTTTTTCATTATTAGTGGTTTCTTTATCATGAAGAATAAGTTCTTAGACTTACAACTTCCTCTCACCACCTGATTTTCAGTGGCTCTCTTGTAATTTTACTACCTACTGATTTTACTACATAATAATTTTACCACATAATTTTACTACATTCTCAATTCCAATACTAGATTCTCAATTTTACTACATTCTCAAGGCACCTTTGAGCCTTCATTCAGTAAGATGGTAACACCATTATGAAGTTTGGGGTTTTTGTTTTTTTTCAAAAGTGACTCATGAATGTTGCATTCCCAAGTTCCTTTATGCTTAAAAATATCTTTCTTCTTACAAGGCTGTCTTCTTACAAGGACTACCGTTTGGCTGAGTTTGACATTCTCAGGTCACCCACCCCTTTACTCGGCATTCTGTAGGATTGTTGCTACTAAAACCATCATGGAGAAGATGGAGGCCAGTCTGATTTTTTCCCACTTGTATCTGATTTTTCACTCCGGATGCCTAACTTCTTAAATGTTAAATGTTAGTAGCTCTGCCAGGATATGCTTCAACATTAATTATTCAATATAAAGTGTTTTATGATATGCAGAGATTCTCTTGATGTTACTATTCAGCTGTTTCTTCATTTGCTTTTTCTTTACCTTTCTGATTTTTTTTGCTGTTCGTGGTGCCAATTATGTGTATGTTGGATGATATTTGTCCTTGCTATGTATCATTGACTCTTCTGTCATTGTCCTCAGTTGTAGCCTTTCTCTTCTGACTTTTCCAGAATCATTTCAAGTTCTGTCTCCCTGACATCTTTTTGTTGTCGGCGGTGTCTGTCCTGTTTCTCACTGCTCCCAACTACTCATTTTCCATCTCCGTGAATAACCATGTAGGTTTTACCTCAGTTTGTTTTCTTACCTTCACAAACTCCCTTTTCTTCCCATTGGGCTGGTTTGTTACTTTCTTTATCTTTTGCTTTTTGAATTCACCTTCTAATTAAAATTCATGTTGTAAATTCATAGTGTAAAATATCCATGGAGAGTTTTCTTCTATGTCCTAGGTGATATCTCCTTCCAGTTTGTATTTTTTATTGGGTTTCATATGCTGTATTTCTTTCTCTCTACCTTTTTAGCTGTAGTATATCCCCTATTTAACATTAGCCACTCTCTACAGACTTTTATTGGCTCTGATACAGAGCAGGCGAATCAAACTCTATCAGGCACTCAGCTTCCCTGAGTTTAGTGTTGCTCTTTAGTTTTCTATACCCAGAAGCACCTGGGTGACTCAGTCAGTTAAGCATTAGACTCTTGGTTTTGGCTTGAGTCATGATCTCATGGTCCTAGGATTGAGCCTCACGTCAGGCTCTGTGTTCACAGGGAGTCTGCCCAAGACTCTCCTTCTCTCTCTCTTTCTCTCCCTCTCTGCCCACCAAAAATAAATAAATAAATAAATATTTGAAACCATTTTTTTCTGCATCCAGTATAGTGATCCTGGAAGGTGGTAGATGGTGAACACAGGGGAAAATAGGCTGGCTGGAAATCCCATTAGAGTACCTCTTCTAGGGCCCTCACCAGACACTAAGGACATATTCCACTTCTATAACCTCTTTGCCCTAATTCGTCATAGTTCTCTAAATAGGTCATGCTGTCATAACCTGACTGCTTACGCCATGACCCAGTGCTTATATTTGGTGGCCTCTTATTATAGAGGATTTTTTCCTTGACTCTCTGTCAGTGTCATTCTTTTTTTCCTTAAGGGTTTTAGTAAAAATTCTTAAAATGTTATCAACTCCTTTTTTCTCCTCAATTCTACTTCCAAGGGTGGGTCTAGGAGCCATGCTGTGTGGCAAAAGAGCGATCAGTTTCTTTCCTTGGCCACGACTCTTAAAATTATATAACATGAAGTTCAATCTCTTTCCTCATTTGGTCGCTGCCTGTGAATTTTTTTTACTGTTTTGTTCATTCCTTTTTGGGGGATTTCATGTTTGCTTCTTCTTCTTTTTAAAATTTATTTTATTCAGTGCTAGAAGAGATTAATTTTATAATCCCACTGTCTCAGAAGTCTTTACCCACAGTTTTTTCAAAATCACTTTGAATGGTGATTATTTCACCTAATATATAACTTTACTTTCCACCATTAGCCTCCTCAAATGCGATGAATATTCCTGTGATAGTTAATTTTATTTCTCGACCTGACTGCACTATGGAGTGCCTAGCAGGCTATTTGGTCAAATACACTATTACAGATGTGTCTGGGAGGGTGTTTCTGGATGAGAATAACGTTTAAATCAGTAGAATGAATAAAGCAGATTGCTTTCAATCTGCTTTGTGGGTGGCTGGGCCTCATCAATCAGTTGAAAGCCTGAACAGAATAAAAAGGCTTAAGGTGGAACCTCCTGCCTGCCTGCCTCTGAACTACAATGTCAGTTTTTCCTTCAGACATGAGCTAAAACATTGGCACTTCCTGGGTCTGGAGTCTGCTGGTTTTCAGGCTACAACTACACCATCAGCTTTCCTGGCGCTGTGGCCAGCTGGCCAACTGCTGATCTTGGGACTTTCAGCGTCCATAGCTGCATGAGCCAGTTCCTACTGACTCTATTTTTCAGAGAACCCTAACTAATAGAATTAGAAAAATGTGGCATGGCACAAATACTAGCCATTCAAAACTGAACTCTTTTGGAAAACATTTGTTTAACCACACCAAAATGAACATTAATTTTAATGTCACAGATATAGGATAGATAGCTCTAAAATTCAGAGAAGCAGTCCAGGTCAGAGATTATAAAACACCAGTCTATAATTCTAGGACCTTCTTTTTCTCCCCTTGGAGAACAATGTTTCCCATCCCTGTCCCACAGATTCTTGAATGCTAAAGTCATCTACAAGTTTGTCTGCCCCATAATATAGAATTCAATTGGGCTTGGAAGTCTGAGACTTGATTAGCATGCCCAGGTGCTTCCTTAGCCTACTTTATTATTTAATACTTTAATTTCCTCTTTGAAATGCTTTATCTATCCTTCCCAGTTTGAAAATTATTCTCCCTGAGGAGAAAATAGAACCAAAATCATGTTTTGGGAAACACATGGGCTTGGAAGATAGAGAGTCAACATTTCAGGCCCAGGAACCCCCATTAACTCATTGTGTGATCTTCAGCAAGTTATTTATGCAGCTGACATGCAGTTTTCCCGTCATCAAGTGGTATTCAATAATAATCAACAGCACAATGTTTAATCAGAACAATATTGTGATTAACAGAAAGACACGAACAGATAAGTTCCTTAAACGTTGCTAAAGAATAAACACAAATGACTTCACACAGATGACTTCACAGATCAGAGGAGGCAACATCAGTCCTCCTTGTAGAGGCAGGCCTCCCTGATGCTCAAAATACCATTAAAACACCTTTCCACCAAGATATCTTCTTATCATTGTTAAGACACTTTCAAGTTGTTAAACTTCCTTTGCCATGATCTACAAGTTTTTCTTTTCTTTCCTTTTGATTTTTCTATCTTCTGAATGTCTTCCTATCTATCCACTAGATGCAAGTAACTGGCAATACCCCCAAAATATTCCTACAAGAATGAGTCAGAGAGTTCTGCCTCTCGAGGTCAATTTCCCAAGTGAGCATCTTCTCATACATTAGGCTTTGGGCCTGCTGAAATTTATTGCTCTACTTCCTACTCCTGGGGATGTGTGATATTTCAAAGTTTTAAATACTAGGAAAAATAAAAGTTACTCAAAACAAATGTAGTACTCAGTTAACTCACACTGTATTCCCAGTGTTCTGCTCAGTTAAGAATATTTGGGTTGCAAGTGACAGCAACATTCAACTCAATTCAAACAGTCCTAATAATAAGGAGTATTTATATCTCACAAAACTTAAAATTCCACAAGTGATTTTGGCTTTAGGAGAGAAATGATCTAGTAACTCACTGGGTCCACTTTTTCCTCTTTTCTTTCCTCTGTGTCTATTATGGTTTCCATCTCATCTGACAGAATCGGTGTCTGATAGCTCCTACATTTATTATGAGATTCATACTTTGTCACTGGGTCAGATATCCATCCCTGAACTAAATTAGGGAGAGGATAAATTGATTGGGTTAATTAAATCAAGACCCATCTCTGGAACTGAAAATGGGATCATTCCCACACAAGTCTCATGTATGAGAGTGAATTCAATGTAGGACAATTGGGGTACTGTTAGCAGGAGACATAGGAACAAATGCTAAGGAGACAATGAATGTCAACTACATGGATTCATTTTTCTTTTCAAAAAAAAAATGATTAAAGTACTTTTTGACTCTTATCTAGTATCAGTCCCTATGGTGCTTTTCTTATAAAAGTTCATGCTATTCTCCTATATTTCCCTTTTGGTTATCTGGCCCTTCTCACTTTATTATTTCTTGTTTTAAAAGATGAATCTACTAGAGAATTTCTTTTTTTTTTTTTAAGATTTTATTTATTTATTTATTTATTTATTTATTTGAAAGAGAGAAAGAGCGCACAAGCAGGGGATGGGGAGGGGAAAGAACAGAGTGGAAGGGAGGGTGGGAGAGAGCCTCCCTGCTAAATGTGGAGCCTGACATGGGACTCAGTCTCATGACCCTGAGATCATGACTTGAGCTGAAACCAAGAGTTAGATGCTTAACCAAATGAGCCACCCATGAGCCCCACTAGAGAATTCCTTAATACCCCCATATTGATACTGTAATTTTTCCCCCTACCCTTCCTCATTGTGTTATTCAGAATTATGTGGTTAGAATTGCATTTTTAGGTTCAGCTCCCAGCTTATCTTAAATGTGTTTTCCTATATATTCTTCCAAATATCTTAATAAAGGAACCTGACAATAATGACAATTATGTTGTTATTGGGGGAAATATAACCATCATATCAGCTAGGCCACCCCCCCTTTCATGTTATAGTTAGTAGAGATGAGGCTGAAGTGTGAATGTATCATGGGAATAAGGTTGAAGAAAAACATGGTATTTTCTTTTTGCTAAAGGAAGAAAGTTTATGTAGCAGTTTTAAAAGGAATCCAATAAAAAAACAAAAAAACAAAGAACACATCTGATTCTTGAGCACCAGCCTAGAAAACTTTCTTGAGATTACTTCCCAGTCCTACCTCTCACGTGACCCATGTTTTCTATATGTGAAAGAAAGAAATTTTTGTGCTGGTCAGAAAAAAATACCCTCAGGCTGATTGGTTGATTGTACACCATTTTGTTTTATCCACACTCCATTAGCCCAGGTAATTGAGAGTTGAGTCCATTACTCCATTTCCCTCTCCTATTGCAGTTCTCTCTTTCTCTCTCTCTCCCTCTCTCTCTTCTTCGTTTTCCCAACCCCCTCACATTCACATAATCTCTCATACTTTATCTCTTTTGTCTAAAAGTATGAGATATTCTAAATTTTCCTTTTAGCCAGGAACCACTTGAAAACTTTTACTCTAGTAATTTGGGGATGCGGGGGGTAAGGGGGGGTGGTCAATGAAATTTTGTTTCATCTTGTTTAAGACCCATCATTTGTGGGTCTTAGTGAATTAAAGTACATGTGTGTGTATTCATCAGGACCTCATTTATTATTTTTTTAATTACTCCAACTTAAAAACCAAATAGTGAGTTATTTATAATGAAGAGGTCCAAGGGAAAGTCCGAACAATCATCTTTCCTGTACATACAGTCAAAGCATCAGGAAAATATCTTCGATCATCAAATCCCTACCCCCACCTGCCCCATGCACAAAACACCCTGACAAGAGTTTCTGAGATATATAACTAATGCTTGTTTCCATGACCCATATAACCATATATTTTTGTGATGTTTGTCACAAACTTAGTGAAATTCCATAAAAAGTTATAAAATATATGTATGGACCTTCCCTCTCAATTTTTGGTAGAATTTTCTTAAGAAAACTTCAACTACTCCCCTGGGGCTAATTATACATTATATGTTTATAAAAAAAATAAAAAAATTGGGACGCCTGGGTGGCTCAGTTGGTTAAGCAGCTGCCTTCGGCTCAGGTCATGATCCCAGCGTCAAAATTCAAAATAAAATATTAGTATTACATCTTTACAGAAATCAAATTCAAAATAAAATACATTCAAAATAAAAATTAGCATTACATCTTTACAGAAATCAAATTATATGGCATCTGTGAAATAAGATCAGATACTACAAAAATGAACATTTAGAAAGCATAAAAGAAAATAAGGAAAGTAAAAGCATGTTGGCAGAAGTTAGAAACTAAGAAAGTGATTGGAAGATAAGGTTAAAGAAATATCCAAATGATTTTAAAAAGGAAAAAAGGAATAAAAATAAAATTGAACACAGTTCCACTAGATCATATAACCAATGGACTTCCACAGAGAGAAAACAGACCATGGAGGTAAAGAAACCTTCAAACAAATAACATAAGAAAGCAGCCCACAACTAAAAAAAACATGAATTTCCAGATTAAAAGGGCCTCCAAGTATCCAGAAAAATCGACAAAAATGAACCTGACCGTGCACTTTCAAGGCACCAAGGATGATCACAAGATTCCATAGGCTTTCAGAAATTAAAGTTAATTTGACATAAAGCTCAAGAGTCAGAATTCAATCAAAGTTCTCAACAGCATCACTGGAAGCCAAAAACTAATGAAGCCTGGGACGCCTGGGTGGCTCAGTTGGTTAAGCGGCTGCCTTTGGCTCAGGTCATGATCCCAGCATCCTGGGATGGAGTCCCACATCGGGCTCCTTGCTCGGCGGGGAGCCTGCTTCTCTCTCTGCCTCTGCTTGCCACTCTGTCTGCCTGTGCTCGCTCTCTCTCTCTCCCTCTCTCTGACAAATAAATAAATTTTAAAAAAAAATTTTTAATTTATTAAGAAAAAAGAAAACTTCAACTACAATTTCAGTCTGCCTCCTAATGAAAGATTGAGCTTTCACAATTCTTATCAATGAATAGTGCTTCTTACTAAGTATTTATCTTAGCTTCTTAGATATTTTATGTTTACAAAATAAAACACTTTCTCTGATCTTTTCATCATAACTTAGTCACTTAGCCATATTTATTGTGCAAGTACCAAATTTATATGATTGCAATGGGAGGTTTCGTCCAAAACCAAGAGTCAACTAACCCTTCTGAGAAATGACAGACATTAGCTCTTCACTTAATACTCAACAATAGGGGTACCTGGGTGGCTCAGTGGGTTAAAGCCTCTGCCTTCAGCTCAGGTCATGATCCCAGGGTTCTGGGATCGAGCCCCGCATCCAGCTGTCTGCTCAGCAGGGAGCCTGCTTCCTCCTTTCTCTCTCTCTGCCTGCTTCTCTGCCTACTTGTGATCTCTGTCTGTCAAATAAATAAAATCTTTAAAAAAAATACTCAACGATATATCAGATTCTTTGTTAAGTAATATTTTGACCTTCAAAAATTAAATGATTCAATGATAACACTGGGCATCTCCATTTTATGCCTTGGAAAGCTTTGTTTATTTGTTGTTTCCAAATAAAACGTTCTGAGTAAATCTCACTGGCTGCATTTCTAAAATGTAAAAATAAGTACTGTCTTTGTTGCATTTTCCCCACAAGCACTTTTGAAAGGCTGCTTAGAAATAAAATGGTGGTATATTCCAAGGGAGTCCATGAAGTCCACCACCTAGTGATGGAACATGACAAAAACAAAACAAAACAAAAAACAAAACAAAAAAACAGCTGATAAGATCAGCTGTGAGGAAGCTAGAACCTAGTGACAAGTCTCAAAACCAAAGTCCAGCAGACTTAAGAGGTAATCAGAAATGTCGCAGATGGGGGAGAACAAAATAACATTATCAAGGCACAAAGCCCTTGCCTAACCACTGGAGACAAAGGGGATGGAATGGGGGTCCCAGAACATGGTAGAAGATAAAAGTCAAATGGAGTCACTTTGTAAAGGGTGAGCTTTGCCATTCCCTTATACCTGCATGTTTTGTTTCATTGGCTACTTCTTGAGTTTCAGTCTTAACTAATTTGAAGAGCTTACTGTGTATTATATAGCTTGTTGTTGCTAAGGAAAACATCATAAGTAGGTCTAAGATATTTAAAGAAGAGGAGCAATTTGGAGTCTGTTTCCTCCTTCCTTCACAAAAAAAAAAAAAAGAGAGAGAGAGAGAGAGAAATTATAAAATGTATTATCCATACAAAGCCCAGCCATCTCCTAACCCTTGTGTGCATAATGTCATGTTAAGGAAGCATTAGTCCAGATTCCATAATAATTGAAAAACAATGTAAATTTTTACTGCTGCCATTCATAAAAAGTGCCTAAGGGAGAACATCCAGAAAAACTTTGGAAATATATTCTTTCCAACCCTGTGGCCCCCTTCCACATGTGGCAGCTGACCCCAAATCCCTGTTCCTCCCCCAGACTCCCTTTAGTCTAGCTGAATGGGCCTCTCCTGCATCCTGCCTCATCTGTCCCTGGTGCGGCCTCTTTACTCTGTGGCCCATTTTAGCCACCCTGACTTTTTGCAAATCCCATCCTCCCCCCTTAACCAAGATCTGTAGAGCAAAAGAACACCTAAAAACTTACACAGCAAGGAAGAAAAATTCCTCTCCCTGTTTTCCAAGATGGTTTGCTCATGGTGGATAGACACTGAAATTTCAGCTTGTAACTTGTTTCTTTTCTTCTGTCTCACTAATAACACGGATAGCCTTTCCTCTTAAAGTACGTTTGTTAAGTAGCAAGGTTGAAAAGGAAAACGAAGGCTTTGCCTTTGATTTACTGAATGCGGATATCGCTTTCATTTGAAAGACAGAAAAACCCCAAATCCTTGACTAGGTACATACACCAAAGGGACATGGACTCCAACTTTACAAACACAAGTTGCAAAAACAGACGAGTCAAGCTCAGGGATAAACCAGGGTTAGGCTTCCCAGTAACTCAGAGCAGATCCAAATGCTCGTATTTCTTTTAGGAATTTGCTCTGTTACTTTAACAGTTGTGTCCTTTGTAATAAATATTTTTATTTGAATGAACTATTTTCAAGTGGGAAAAATTACTCATTTACATATCCTAAAATATGGCTGTTTGGACCACAGATTCCTAACCAAATCTGACTACTGACAGAACATTGTAATTGCAGGTAAAGAAAGAACTGTGGGGGTGCCTGGGTGGCTCAGTGGGTTGAAGCCTCTGCCTTCGGCTCAGGTCATGGTCTCAGGGTCCTGGGATCGAGCTCCGCATGGGGCTCTCTGCTCGGCAGGGAGCCTGCTTCCTCCTCTCTCTCTGCCTACTTGTAATCTCTGTCAAATAAATAAATAAAATCTTAAAAAAAAAAAAAAGAACTGTGTTCACTCGAGTGATAGGTCATCCCCAAATCCGAGAAAATAGTTGTAGGCGTGTAATAAGTGTATGTGTAAGTTAATAAACTCCTAAGGGGCCATGTATTTTTTGACTTTTACCAGTGATCTGTTTCTTCTTCATTGCAATGTCACAACACTATTCTGTAAATTATGTGGCTTTCCTTCAGTGCCCATAAAACCTCACAGGGCGTCAGTTAAGACTTTGCTGGCTACAACAGAGAGTAGAATGGAATCTGGGGTCATGATAGATGAGGGTAGGAGCTGCCCATAGAAGTAAAATATGGTAGGGGTGCCTGGGTGGCTCAGTCAGTTAAACGTCTTCCTTTGGCTTAGGTCATGTTCTCTGGATCATGGAATTGAGCCTCTTACTGGGCTCCCTAATCAGTGGGGAGTCAGCTTCTCCCTCTCTCCCTCTGTCCCTCTGCTCCTCTCCTCTGCTCGTACTCCCTTTCTCTCTTTCAAATAAATAAATAAAATCTTTGGAACAGAAAAGAAGTAAAATGTAGTACAAGAAAATTGGGGGTGGAGGGCACATCCAAAGAGAGGTATTGTTATTTGACTTTTTTAATCGGCAAACCCAAGAGAAGAGGTGAAAAGTATAGATAAGAAGTAGCCCATGTCTCTGCCCCGAGAAATTTGACTGTGAAGGCAATAGGAGAGACAAATTTAGGGCCTAAACAGATTACTAGCATCAAAGTCAGGAGCAAGGAAGGTAGAGCAATTACAGTAACTCTGTCAACCTTTCTTTTTGGTATATTAACTTTGCCTAGCCCAAAATCTGGAATATGGTGGGTCCCCAATAACCACTAGTTCATTTTTCCTTCCTTTTTGTTATTATGGATTTATTTCTATACCTAAAATATTATAACTGGTAATGTGTATGTGTCAGCTTGGTTCCCTAGCTCAAAGTAGATAGAGTTCAAATGACAAATCCCAAAAATTATAGTTCTACCAGAGCTGTGTAATAATTTATATTAGCCTCATGTACTCTGTGCCTTGAAATCATCATCTTTCAATATGGATAATAGCTGCTCAGAAGTATCCATAACACAGTGCTTGCAGTGTGACTTTGGGAATAGAAAAGCTAGTCTTCCCTCTTCCATAGAGTGACTAGGGAGCCTGAGGCTACCCCTCCACCAAATGATAAAGGGAAAGAGATTGAGATGTTGGAAAAAGGACAGATAAACTAGTGGGGTAAAGGTAGACTGTAGCCAACATCATCCCAGAGGTCTTCCCTCTAGGACTGAAGCTTTTTCCACCAGCAAGTATGTTGGAGGTATGACCTACTTTGGCTACAATCATCAGTTTCCACTGAATTCTCTATTGCAGATTACTCTAAAACTTAGCAATTTAAAACAACAAACATTGATTATGTCACAATTTCTGTGGGTCACGAATTTCCTCAAAGGCTTAGCTGCGCATTCTTAGCAGGCACATTTTTGAGACTGCAGATGTCAGCTGGGGCTGAAATCATAGGACAGTTGTTTTTTTTTTTAATTAACATATAATGTATCATATGACAGTTAACTGAGGCTGGGAAGTCTCCTTCCACTTTGATCATTCACAAGGTCATTGGCGAGAGGCCTCAGTTCCTCCCCAGCAGTTGGTAGAATGGTTCAGTTCTCTTCCACCTGAACCTCTTCTTAGGGCGGCTTGAGCACTCACAAAATGGCAGAGAGAGTGATGAAGAAAGAGAGAGAGAGAGCAAGGTGGAAGATGTGGTGCCTTTTAGGACCTAGTCTCAGAAGTCACCATTACTGCCATTACTGTTGCCATGTTCTCTTTGTTCGAAGCTTGTCACTATGCCTAGACCTTGCTCCAGGGAGAAAGAAGCAGGCTCCATATTACACTGGGAGAGTCATCAAAAGTATTACGGATATATTTTTAAATGACCAAACTATAAAGAAACAAGACTCTTCCTACCTGAAAGTAATTCCCGATTCTGTGCCTTATACATAAGGATCTAGGATTTCCTCAGAGATGGAATTATAATACAGAGTATATGACAATATGGTAGCTGTAAGAATGACGTATAAGGTAAAGCTGGCATCACAAGTCCGTAGAAAAAAAAATGATTATTTTAAGTTATGTTATCATATGTTGAGCACATTGTGTCTACAATTTATTAAACTTTTATTTTCCTAAAGATTTTTTTGGAGTGATACTACCTAGTAAGAGCGAGCGTATACATCACCTTTTTTCCTCCAAGCAGCATTGTATGGCTTGTATTTTCTCTGTAATAAGCATAAAGACGCTATGGGACGCCTGGGTGGCTCAGTTGGTTAAGCGGCTGCCTTCGGCTCAGGTCATGATCCCAGCGTCCTGGGATCGAGTCCCACATCGGGCTCTTTGCTCAGCGGGGAGCCTGCTTCTCCCTCTGCCTCTGCCTGCCACTCTGTCTGCCTGTGCTCGCTCTCTCTCTCTCTCCCTCTCTGACAAATAAATAAATTACAAAAAAAAAAAAGACGCTGTATGCTTCCCTTTTTATAGTGCTTTTCACAGCAACATCAATTGACCTACATTGGCATTCTGGGTAATGATTTCCAGAGATTGCAAATTTAGTGCAAAGGAAGATGGAGTAGAAAAAGGCAAAAGGTAAAGGAGGCATTTGATACTTTTTGAAGAGTGCCAAAAGTACCAGATAATACAGAAAAGGGAATGAAAAAAAACCCAGAAAAGTCTAGGAAGACAGTCACGCAGAGGAGGTCTCTGGCAGCAAGAGAACACCAACCACCAGAGACAGGGAGAGTAGTCCAAAGCTCTTAGGAGCACGGATGAGATTGGTAAAGATAGAATAACAAAGATAACATTTGCTTTTGGACTCTAAGTTAAGTACATGAATGAGAAAATAGACTTTCAAATTCAAACACATCTCAGGATAAGAGAGTAGAAGCCATTCATTTTCTGGTCATTCTGAGAAGGCTTCACAGAAGAGAAGTCGTTTTGGGAACCAGGATGCTGAAGGTCCTCTTAGAAAGTATACACAGAACTCACGTAAAGATGGACACTCACAATTGCCTCAAATGCCCTGGGGCCATCTAAAAAAATATTGGAAGTGAAAGAAACTTGAAAAGTCAAGCCCTGGATATAAAGTAGATTTGGAAGAACCACTTTCAAGTTCTCGGGCTTACTAAGTAAGATACTGGCTTTTCTACATAGAAGTTGCGGGTGTTCTTATGTCCTTCAAGAACTTTATCAATACAATACCAGTTGGAACTTGAAATCTGTTCATAGACAAATGGAGATTCACCCTGTGTGTGCAGTAAATTGCTAATGAAGAAAATCAAGGCACCTACTATTTTTCATCTAGTCTAAAACACTATGTATTCATCATAAGAAGTGCCATTGTTTTATATAATACCAATGCTGACAATTACATTTGAATACAATTTAGACAGAAATTTTGTCATATCATCCCTGATGCCTTAAAGAGAATTGATGACTCAGAATTTTTCAAAAGTGCTCCACTGCTATTTCCAGTATTTTCTTTCAAGTCACTTATAGCCACTTTGCAAGTCTGGATACTAACTCTGTTTTACCCAATCAGATATGATTGCTGGAAGCTAAGTAGCTTCTGTTGAAAGTCAAGAAGAAGTTTCTGATAACTTAACGTGTGATGCCTTAAAAAGTAGTCCCACCCAAGGAATGACCCAGTCACATATGTTCCTCATTGCTTTGAAATTTCTTCCATCTGTTCCAAGGGATTTGGCAACTTTTCCTGTCTTTAGTTGCATGATAAGCAATCCTTTTCCTGGATCTTAGTAACAGCTTCATCTGCTGAAAGGCATCTGCCTTGCTTAGGTCAGATAAAGCACATCGGGTTTTCTCTTGCTAGATAATATTAAATTTGAGTCCCTCTTCCAACAACAAATCTGCCCTCTGATTCGTTTTTACATCTTGTGCATATACAATAACTTCTCTTTAATGAACACAGTATAATCTTGAGGACATCCTAAACTATAAATTCAACGTGTGTAATATCAACAATGCACAAAATGTAATTGAAGTGAGCAATATGACCAGCTAAGACCAAGCTGGTGCATAGATTAATAACTATTGCATGACTGCTGTTTGCTAACACTGATGGAAGGACAGATCACAATTTCAGAGGTGAAACTCAAGATGAGTACATCTTAAAACTAATGAAATAAAGTTTTTCATGAAAGAATATGGAATTTTTCATGTTGGACCATACAGTCATGTTAGGTACCTGGGGAGCAGTATTCCCAAGGATGAGGAGAAAAAAATTATTCAACCCGTGCCAACAAATGTATTATATTATAATGTGATGACTATTAAAATGCAATAACAATAAATAAGAATAGTCAATAAAGCAGCACGGAGAGCCCCCAGAAGACCCTGGGATGTGTATGAATAATGTACATGATAAAGATGAAATTGTGAGGACAGAGTACTAGACAAATCAAGCAGGAAAAAGTAGCTCACTATAGGAGGGAAAAACTTAAGTAAAATCTTCATTTCACACCATACCCCAAAGTAAATTCCTGGTAGGTTAAATATTTATACAAAAAGAAAATTCATAAAATAACTAAATCATCTTTGGATGCCAGAAGGCTCTCTGAGCATATTAGTGAAAGAAGAAATAGATTTGGTGACATAAAAATTAACTTCTATGCATAGAAGAATCTTATACGTAGAAAGGCAAGCAACAAATGGAAAAAATGCTTGGCACATGAATATGATATAATATAGTATCCTTAATATACAGAGAGTTCTTATAATCCAATAAGAAACAAATAACCCATAGAAAAATGGACCAAAAAATAAACAATAAATTTACAAAAGAAGGGCAGTAATGATAAATAATCAATTTAAAAAGCTAAATCTCAAGAATTTTTAAAATGCAAATTAAGACAATAATGAAATATATTTCACCTCAAAGTTTGGGTTCTGGTGTTTGTTTGTTTTGTTTTGTTTTGTTTTGTTTTGTTTTGTTTTTTTGAAGATCCAGTAACCACCATAGATGAGCATATAGAATGATCATTCTCATACTCTGCTATAGGACTGTAAATCAAATAAGTATATCTTTTTTCAAGGGAAATTTTGAGACTTTTGAGACTTTCAGATACCTGCATTACCCATGGCAGAATTAACCTATTAACCCATGAATTATTTTACAAAATTTGTCCTGAAGGAAATTTTAGCTATGTGCAAATGCAAAATTATTTATTACAATATTATTTATGATGTTTTAAAAAATCAGAATCAACCTATGTATGCAAAATTATACAAATAATTTTTGAGATGAATAATTAAATCTAGTATTGTAAAAGTCTCTGATGGAAAACGCACAAGTGTACAGAAAAAATGGCATAATGTTTAGTGATAAAATCCAGATACAAAACCATAATCAAAAGGTAGTATTTTGGGGGAGCACCTGGGTGGCTCAGTGGGTTAAAGCCTCTGCCTTCGGCTCAGGTCATGATCCCACAAGTCCCGCATCAGGCTCTCTGCTCGGCAGGGAGCCTGCTTCCTCCCCTCTCTCTCTGCCTGCCTCTCTGCCTACTTGTGATTTCTGTCTGTCAAATAAATAAAATCTTTAAAATTTAAAAAAGTAATATTTTTGAATGTTTGAAGTAATTACAGTATATGGCAGATAATTTTATTTCTGATATTTTTCTGTATCTTCTAAGATTTCTATGATAAGCATGTATTATTTTTATAACAAGGAAGTGGGAAAAAAGGAAAGCAATTTGGTGATAAAAAGGCAAGAGCAATGCATTCTTTTTTTTCTTATCAGATAATGCAAATGGTAAAAGACACAACACAGAGATCATAATAATTGTGATTTACAACTATTTCCTGTGCTTGAAAGAATAAAAATATTATCACTTTATGTTTTGGATTATGAAAAGTAAAAAGACAGTATTTTATCAGAATGGAAAAAGTTAACTTAAGTATATAATTTGTACAATTTTACATAGCTATTATGTCCTTTTGAACTATCATAACATTATTTCATAATGTAATGTCTTGAAAAGACAATTAGCAGCCTATCATATCGTACTTGCTCTTTCATTATCTAAGACTTAAAGAAGCACCCAAATAGAAACAAAGAAAATGCACTGTCCATCAGAAGAGTTGAGATGTTTACTTCTGATTCACACAGACCATATGACACACAGTTGTAGGTGATTTTTCAAGTAAACCCGATTCCTTATACCAGAATTGGGAATACGCAGCCGTGTACAGAATTAGAATGATCATAACCAGAGGCAAGTTTTCCATAGGCAGGACTAGAGAATAAACCTCTCATCTTTAGGAGTACGCCTTTTCCATCCAGTTCTTGTAGGGTATCCAACTCTGATTACCTTCTCCAGGATGAAGGTGAGATTCAGCCTACATACCTGGGAGTTATTTTGAACAGACTGGAGGTTGAATGCTTAGGTAGTGTTTTACCCTACTCTTGGACTCTGAAAAACAATATTTTTTTCTAAGGGGTGGGAAGCTGAATGAACAATTCGTCTTACTTTGATTGATGGATTTATTGACGGTCGCATAGAGGTTATGTTAGCGGTGCAGTTTCCCCAATTGTATTATTAAATGACAAGTCCTGGGAAGAAAAAAAAATCGCTTTTAGCAAATACAAAACTTTAAAACTGTTTCAAAGTAGAGGAAAATTGAGTGGCGGTTTACCTTTGCCTCATGCTGCAAGATTTAACACACTTCTTTTTTTCCAAAGCCACACAATTTTCAAGTGATGTCTGTCTGATTTAATGTGTTGAAGTCAAAAGATTCCCCCAAACATCTCTCATTTGAAACCGCTATCTGGGTGGCAGTAACAATGGCATCAATTACAGAAATGTTACTGACAACAAAAACATACAATTCACCAACAAAGGTCAGCAGTAAATCTCTTTAAAATATGTATAGCTCATAAAAGTAATGGGTTTGCAACTGTGGTGGAAACAGATGTTCATAAAATCAGCATTTAAACATGAAGACACTGTAAAATAAATGAAGATGAGATTAATTTAACAAGTTAATTCCAAAACGGAATGGGGGAGGAAATTAACAGTAAGGCATGCGACTCCAAATGAGCCCAGTTGCGTGGCAATCAAAGCTAGGACTATTGTAGCAAGCTGAACAGGGGGAGCCGACCCAGGGTTTTGTGTAAGGAGTGATTCAAGTACGGCACAGTCATTTACTTGATCCTGTTTTATGACAGCAGATTGCTCTGTATTCCCAGATTATATCAACATACGTAACCTAAAAAAGAAAGACGTTTGGTCAGTTTCCTTTTGTCATCAGGTGGAGATGAGGGAGTTTTATGTCAACGGACTTAACTTCAGTTTGGCTAAAATCCCCACAAAAAAGAAAGAGATACTAAAATCATCAACAACTCTTATTTTCAAACGCCAAGTTTAGGGGCGCAAAGGGAGCCGTGGAAACACAGCTGGAGTTCTCTGGAACACCTAGGGCATATTTAAGAATTTCTTTGTCGAGCAGGTGCGAACAATTATCCAAGCCTCACAAACATGTGCCAATAACAGCCCTCCCCGCATTTTTTTTCTACCAAGAAAGGGATGGCGCAGAAGGGTCATTTCTGGGCCAGAAAGGCTGCACGCTACTTTACATATCCACACACCCATTATGCTCCTGGGTGTGAAGTAAATCTTGAAGGATTTCTTAAGTGTGTTCTCGCCACTCCGAAGCAGCAGGCAGAATTTGGGTGGCCTTGCTGGGCTGGGGCCTCCTGCTGTTGGCTCCAGTTTTTCTTGTATATACGGTTGAAGGGCACGAGGACAAGGATGGCTTTAAATCTTCATAAAATAAAGACAGCTGGGACTCAAGTTTGGTTTGGCCAGCTCACATAACAGAAACACGGCCAGGACTGTTTTGTGCAAACTTTCTGTCATCGCAAAGGGAACAGAGAAGTTAGAACTGAGACTGGGGTAAAAAAACTCAGCCCCAAAGGCAAGTTTCTGAAAATTGTGCTCTTGGTGAAAAATTGATTTATACTGAAATAATACTTTAAGTGCCCACTATCAGATCAGCTTCTCCGAAGACTGTAAAGCTAGCTCTTGCTAAAACATTAGATTTATTTGGGACCTTTATGATCTTTGACATAACTCATTGTATAGTTCAACTTGGCCAAATCAATTGGCATTGATATAACCCCTCCAACAATTAGAGGCCAGTCTTTAAACAAAATCCAGTTCTAAGGCGTCCAATAATGGACCATGTTGGACTTCTTAGTTGATGACTCATTTCTTTATGCCTATTTTGAACATACAGTTGACCGCATGAAAACTGAACAAAAGTACCAAACCGGTAATTGATCACTCTAACAATTTAAGTCAGTACAGCTAGTGTCAGTTAACAAATATGTATTGATCTTGTATAATGAGTAGAGCCCTAATATAGATATTATGGGGGTGGATTGCTGGAAGAAGAAAGAGAACGAAAGAAAAGAATATTATTCTTACCCTCAGGAAACCTACCATGTAACTGGAGGAAAAAAAAATGTATATATGAAACAATCTGAAAATAGTTTATTTTTTTTACAAAGTATGTATTTTAAAATATTAGTATATGTTTTATTTTATTTTAGAAGTAATAGAGGTTCATTATAGACAAAATGCTCAAAAGTACAGAGAAAAAATTTTAAATTACTACCACCCAAAGAAAATCAATTTTAATATTTTAAAATAAACCCCTTATTTTCAGATAGTTCTAGGTTTACAGAAAAATTCTGAAGAGATGATACCATATATTCTACACTCTGTTTTTCTTATTATTATCTTACATTACTATAGTGTATTTGTTTTAATTAAGAAACTAATAATGGTGCATGATTATTAACTAAAGTCCCTACTTTATTCATAGTTTTCTTTTCATTTTCTCAACTACTTTTTGCAGTAGAGCCCTTAACATACTTTTTCCACTTTTTAAAACTTAAATTCAATTAATTAACATATAATGTATTATTAGTTTCAGAGATAGAGGTCAGTGATTCATCAGTCTTATTTAATACCCAGTGCTCATTACATCCCGAGCCCTTCCTAACACGAAGAAGCCTTTAACATATGAATCCTCTCAAGGGTCTCTGAGCTACAACCCACTGTTACTCTTCTGGAGCTCACTGGTGTCATGGTAGGCGTGAGAGAGAGGACATGTCCTAGTATCTTATGATTCAATCTCAGTTTTTTAGTGAGCCCCCTTCTGTCCAGGAAGGCCCATGACCTTCACAAGTTCTTCCTGAATGGTGTAGCTTTTTTGTTTTATCCTACCTTAGATTTTGTTGGAAGTCTAGAAAGAACTAGGATGGGAGGAAATCTCTACTCCCAGTTGGAATAAAGCTCAGGTAAAACCCTTTTCCCAGGGGAGGAGGCCTTTGATGTGGAGAACCCTCTGGGTATGTTTCACAATGATTAGTCTTCCCAGCTCTTAACAGAGCCACAAGGTAGCTCATTCTTGGATCTGCACTTCGAGAATCTGGTGGATTTTTTGCAAGCAAAACTCTAATTAAAATGTGGGGAATCCCGCAAGACCATGGCACCCACAGGAGTTTCTCTTTCTCAAATTAGTTCACAGTTTGTCAAAATTACCATCTTAGAGCTCCAGAGGCATCTGTTCCAGGCAAGCAAATGTCCATTGTGACTCTGGATTTGCCTTTCTTTCCAGATTTCAGGGTAATGAGTTGACCTGTGCTTTGAATTACAACTTCAACTCTTGGCTGGGTCAGTTCGTTTAGCTCTTTCTTATTGTAAGAAGGGGAATGATGGCTTCTAAACTCTTTACATATTAGAACTGAAACCAGAAGGCCCACTATTAACATTTTGAGAACATGGTTCATGTTTTCCTATGTGCATATTTTACAGATTTTTTGCCTATTGTTTTTTAAATCTAGGATCAAACTCCACACAGTCCTTTACTTTCTCTTTTTTCCCATTTACCGAAAGAGAGTCACTACTTTTCTATGTGCCTAAGTATTTGTCGATGCTACACATTTTAATGATTTCTAGTATTCCATATGCGGCTTGTTAAGAAAAATACAAAAAATTGGAAACACTGCAAAAATATGGCACATACTTTCAATGCTAAATAAGGCAAATCCTCCCTAAGACTGTGAGAATTA
Organism: Mellivora capensis; assembly: GCA_004024625.1. Classification (NCBI taxonomy): domain Eukaryota; kingdom Metazoa; phylum Chordata; class Mammalia; order Carnivora; family Mustelidae; genus Mellivora; species Mellivora capensis. The sequence continues at coordinate 31,399 of PISX010014052.1, read as the reverse complement.
ACTGTACTATTTAATAAAGATGATTTACTGAAGTCACACGTTAACGTGTAGTTTTTTTTTCCAATTGCAATACAAGTATTTTCAAGAGGAAATATAAGTCCATAATTTAGGATATATTGCCTTGTAGGATATTAACCAGTTTTATAACTAAATCAGCATATTAGGAGCACCTCAGTGGGTTAAGCATCTGACCTTCATCTCAGGTCATGATCCTGGGGTCCTAGGATTGAGTCCCATGTAGGGAACCCTGCTTCTCCCTCTCTCTCTCTGACAAATAAATAAAATCTTTTAAAAATTTTTTTAAATAAAAATAAATCAGCGTATTATACCAATATTCATTTACTAAATTGTTAGAAAATGTTCTTTGAGCCAGTCTTAACCTCTTACTGGTTTCCTCATTAATTAATGAGTAGAATGAAATCCTTAACATGCGTTCACTTTATATTTGCATGAGATTCTTGATTTTACATTCTTGAAAATCATTCTTTAGTAGGGTTTACCATAATTTATGTAATTATTCCCTGATTTGTTGACATTAGGTTTTCTCACATTTGCTATTAGGAATAGGACTGTAATGAGTATAATTCTCCTTGTTAAGAAACATAATTTTGACTCATCTCTGATATTTTTTGACATAGATTGCTAGAAGCAGAATTTCTAGATCAAAGAATACTGTTAAATTTTTTATTCATGTTGCCAAATTGCCCTTCATGAGGATTATACCAATGAATCCTCTCAGTTGCAGGAATTACAATAGTGCCCTTTTTAACTTTAATCCAATCTTCTCTACAGTAAATATTCTACCTTATTTTAAATGATTGGACATTTGATAGACATAGTGTTTAGTTGTTTATTTATTTTTCAGTTTTGATTACTATATTGATAACCAGGGAGGCATAGATTCTTTACATGTTTTGGGTTTTCATTCACCCATTAGAATCTCTCCTTTGAGAATTGCAGATTGATTGTCTTTTGCACATCTGCCTGTTGAGATGTGTGTCTTCTACCTACTAATTCATAAAAACTCTTTCTATACCCTCTGACATTTGGTTGCAAAAGTTTTTCATAGTTTGCCTCTGGTTCTTAATTTCATTAATGGTATGTTTGGCATAGATGGAAATTTTTATATTTTACATCACCAAAATTATTATTATTATTACTTTTCCTTTGGTGCTTAGAAATACCTATCTAGTTACTAGTAATTAGATTGTCACTGCTGCTTTCTCTGTTGTCTAATAGCTCCATGGAACTTATTTTGGTGTGACTTGCAACATAGAGATACAATGCTTTCCAAATTGTTAATTTCTTAAAAATTGGTATTAAATATGCCTTTCTCTCCAGATTTGACAGGGTGCCACTTAAATCCACTAAATCCTCGTGTCTCAATTTTTTTAAATTATCTTGTCAGTACCATGCATCTGTTTGTTCTTACACAGTACCTACTGTTTAAATTAGTGATGTAGGTGTTTTTTAACAACTGCAATTCTTGTCTTCTGTATGCACATTTCTTCTCCCTATTTTTATTTATTTCTCTATATTAACTTTAAGTCAATTCCCAATTTTCTAGTCCAGAAAAGTCATTTTGATTTGAATTTCATTCTTAAACTGGAGGTAATGGATAAATTATATATTTTATATATAAATTGTAAAATATTGAGCATTTCCATCCAGGGGCATGAGGTGTTTCTTTTATCAGACTCCCCTTTAATGTCCATCAAGAAAGTTTTTTGGTTGTCTTCATTGCAGGTCCCACATGGTGCTTCTTATATTTATACCAAGTAATTTATATTTTGATTGTTCTGAAAACCTAGACTATGATAATTTTTATATATCCCGTAGTCATTTCAAAACTACATGCATGTTCTTTGGTTACAAAGTGGAAGATCAAATATATATATCTATTAAATCAATCCTTTGGATTGTAGTTCTCAGATTCTCTGTATCTTATCTTTCTTCTATCCACTTGATATGGCTTAAAAACAATTTCATAGTACTTTCAGGTCTGATTTTTACAACCATGTGTGTCTCCTAATTGCTCTAAGACAGGCATTAAATCAGGATAGTTCTAAATCAGAGATCTGAACCCTGGCTACACATCAGAATCACCTAAGTAACTTTTTAGAATTATGAATGTCTGATGACTCATCAGAGAATGATTTTTAAAGAACCTCTGTGAATGAGAGCCTGGACTTTACTGTTTTGTTTTTTTAGAAGTTTCCCCAAGTGATTCTAACGGAACCAGAGTCACAAACTATTATCCTAAATTATCATCATAATCATCTAAAATGTACTAAACATTTTTATAGCCAATCACATTAACCAAGTGGGTGAAATGCTACCTGGACACTCAAGAAATTTACATACTAAGCCACCAGCAAGGTAGCATGTATCTAAAAGGAAAACACTGAGCATATAAAAATTTGAGGTCTAATCGTAAGTCTCTTACAGGCTTAACCTCTAACTTGAGTAGCTAGTTTGTTTTACTCCTCTGTGCCTTATTTTTCTCACTTGTGTACGTTGGGCAAACTAAATGATCTGTAGGAGAAATTTTAACCTCAACCATTTAAAGATATTCCTGTAAGAATCAGTTAAAAATGAACAAAGAAATCAAGGATTACATGCAGGTGGGATGCACAAATTGTCTTGTTTAGCTCGATGGTGAGACTCAGACTCAGATGCCTTCAGGGGCCAAAAAGTTAGCATCAATTTGTGAAGCAGTCAGGTCTAAGAAATATGAGATCTGTTGTCCCCATAAGGCTCATGCAATGTCTAACGACATTCAAATTCAATTATATAGAACAGTGGTCTCTTGGGATGCCTGGGTGGCTCAGTTGGTTAAGCGGCTGCCTTCGGCTCAGGTCATGATCCCAGCGTCCTGGGATCGAGTCCCGCATCGGGCTCCTTGCTCGGCAGGGAGACTGCTTCTCCCTCTGCCTCTGCCTGCCACTCTGTCTGCCTGTGCTCGCTCGCTCTCTCTCCCTCTCTCTCTGACAAATAAATAAATTAAAAAAAAAAAACAAAAAACAGTGGTCTCCAAGTAAGGTGAATACAGCCCAGCAAGTATACTACATAATCCACTGGGCTGTAATAAAACAATATGCTTTATTAATACTTAATACATGGTAGATAATAATGCATATGTAAATGTATAATAAATTAAAATACCTATATTGGGAAGGAATGCTCAAATCTTAAGTTATTCAATTCATGATTTTAAGAGAATGCTTAGATACAACTGATACAGATGAGTCACCTGTCCTTAAGCAAGTTACTTAACTTCTCTGAATTTCTTTTTTTTTTTTTTTAAGATTTTATTTATTTATTTGTCAGAGAGAGTGAGCACAGGCAGACAGAGTGGCAGGCAGAGGCAGAGGGAGAAGCAGACTCCCTGCTGAGCAAGGAGCCCGATGTGGGACTCGATCCCAGGACGCTGGGATCATGACCTGAGCCGAAGGCAGCTGCTTAACCAACTGAGCCACCCAGGTGTCCCAACTTCTCTGAATTTCTAACTGTAAAATGGGAATAGTAGCAAAATTTTCCTTGCATGGCTGTGATGAGATTTAAATGAGCCAATGCATACAAGTCTTAATGAGTATTAGATAGTATCATAATTAATATCCACTGAATCTTATAGTCCACTGAATCCATTTCCCATCTGGCCTTTCCATTTCAAATCCCTCTGCTATATTGTTAACTCAACTGACTTTCTAGAACACAGACCAAACACGTCACTGTACTGCTTAAAACACACACTTGTTCATGTGATTGCATGCACGTGCACACATACACACACAGATCAGTGGTTGGTTTCCCATTGTCTGCAGAGCAAACTCAGAAGCTAGCCCAGCAGTCAAGACCCTTCACAAACGGACACTTCCACCTCCCCTGGCCATTTTGTCATCACTCCTTGACGCAGACACAATGGTCCACTGGCACTAGACTCTGTCTTAAGTGCACCAAGCATTTTTACATCTCTTTGTTTATCTCATTTAGGAATTCCCTTCCTCTGCTTTTTCCTCCCAGCAAAGTCCCACAGCCTGTGTTTGTTGATTACTTACTATCTCTTGAGTAGGTCTGGTAGAAATAGGAGTAGACAAATTAGAACATATTTGGGATTTCTTCAAAGACATCAAAACTTGCCAGTTGTGACTAGACAAACGATTAGTTGTTATGAGACAAACTGAGAAAATCACCAAGCCTAAATGCATCCAGGTTGATTTGATCACTGTCCAGTGAGCTTGGCGCTTACCATGACACCTAAAGGAAGCCGGAAGTAGAGAAAGATAGGTGATGGAAGAACAAGGCAGGGAAGAGGAAGTGCTAGCTCTATTAAAATGAAAGGATTGGAGGCTAGGTGTTAAATAGGTATGCGATCACCTACAATTGACTCAGTAATGCTTGATCTTTCTTCATTTGTAAAGTCAAGGAAGCTGAAATAGAAAATATATGAGATCCAGCTTTTACCATTCTGTCCTTCTCTGTACAAAGAGCCCAAAATTAATTATGTAATTATTAATGTAATTAATTATTAATGTAATTAATGTAATGTAATTATTAATGTAATGTTCCAGGGCCTTTGTAAATAATTACATAATTAATTATGTAATTAATTATTACATTTATGTTGTTCAACTTTAACAATGTGTGTGTGTGTGTGTGTGCTTAATCCTGGACTCAAAGGGAAAATAATGGTACATCTTTTACACCTTGGACATCAGAAAATGTCTAAATGTGACCTAAATAAAATAACAGCCATTTTAAAATATCGGAGTATAGGTATTCCAGATAGTATGCTATCCTGGCTCACTTTTCACCTCTTTTCGATTTATTACCCAGGAGGACTGAGGTTTAAATTCAGATTCGATCCCTTTAGTGTTAAGATAAACAGGTCTTTTTTTGGCTTATGTAGTCTTTGTATTGCTCTTTAAAAGTTCTTTGAAAATTACTTTTCTATATATTAAATCATTTGAAATATACCAGACACTCTTACTTACAGGGAGCCAATGAGAATTGCTTTGTAAAGTAAGGATACTTTGGGTGGGACAGGTCCTCACCAATGTATGAAGATTGGACTTTTCAAAAATTTAGAACATTTAGAATGCATACGTACATATAACTGTACATAAACTGTTATGAGAGGCTAAAGAGTTCAAATGAAAATAGTCATCTAATACCATGGGTGCTGACCAGTATGGTGGCCACCAGCAACATGTGGCTGTTGAGCCTCGAAATATGGAGAGTCCAAATTGAGATGTGTTATCAAAGTTCTAACACCAAAAGAATAGATTACCTCGTTAGCAACTTTCATTTTGATTACATCTTGAAATGATTATTTTGATAGGTTGGTCAAATAAAATATATTTTAAAGATACATTTCACCTATTTCTTTATATTTTTTAATGTGGCTGCTAGAAAAATTTAAATGACATATATGGCTCACATTACCTTCCTCCAGACAATGCTGCTCTACTGGCCTTAAGTATGGCGTTTTATGTAGAATAATGCATACTTGGGCCCTCTATACCTATATTTATCACAGATACAGGAAAAGGGAAATTATAATTCTGAGTGATTTATTTTCTTATTCTAGTAGAACTTGTTTTTTCCTATTTCAAAGTACAGATCTAATTTGGAATGGGTCCCCCTGATGACATTTCTCCGAAAATTTTATATGTGACTATAATAAAAAAAAAATTGTCAGTGATGTTGAAAGCCTTTCTTCATTAAAAGATTTTCTAGAAGCACTCAACAAGAGCTTTATATAGCTCTCACAGAAAAAGTGCTTGAGGTAGCAGAATGTACAAAAATAAACAAACAAAATGCAAATACGGGAAATACAGAAGTAGCTTGAGCTAGCGTGCTGCTTCTAAGTGAAAAATATACACTTTATTTATTTAATTAGTGATTGAACACCTAGATGCAGGAGGAGAATTAATCTGGTTTAAAGAGTGAGTTCCTTTCACACGAAAGAAAGAGAGAGAGAAAGAAAGAAAGAGACCTCCTTGAAAAGTTCTGACCCTCTTGCTTAAAAAATGGCCCAACTTGACTCACACATAAATTATTTGCAGATATTATTATCCTTTTGTATAATACTTTTGAAGCAGGACAGATGTAATGATATGTGGGGCTAAAGTTTTGAAATCCCTGAGAGAATTTTGTTTTCACAAAGGTTTGGATCTGTAACTAATTAAAAATTAGACTTGTGTACAGAGATTCGAGTTCACATTAAAACTGTCCAATGGCAAAGACCTTTCACATTTTGGAAGACAAAACTTTGTTTTTCTCTTTCCCTGTTGTTTCTTTTAATGACTGGTGATAAAACAGAAGGAAATACATTTTATCCCTAAGACACATCTGGAAATGATATTTCAAATAATCCTCCCATTGGCCCCCCAGAATGAAGTTTAAGCACCCTGGTGACCTACATCCCTTACCTCTGGAAACTCTCGAGATGAAATCAGAAGGGTATTGACAGTACTGCAATTTCCTTGGGCTCGGGGAAAATAAATTTGCATTCCTCTCCTTTATAACTCAGCCCGGGTTACACCCTCAGTCATAGAAGCTCATTCACAATAGCCGAAAGGTGGAAGCAACAGAACTGTCCACCGACAGACGAATGAATAAACAAAATGTGGCATTTACATGCAATAAAATATTACTTAGCCTTACAAAGGAGGGAAATCCTGCCACATGAGACAATGTGGCTGAACCTTGAAGACAGGCTAAGTGATATTAGCCAATCACATAAAGACAAATACTGTATGATTCTGCGTATAGAAGGTATCAAGTGTAGTCCAAATCATAGAGACACAGAGTAGAAAGGTAGTTGCCGGGAGGTTGGTGGGAGGAAGGTTATTGTTTAATGGGTATAGGGTTTCAGATTTTGCGAAAGGAAAAATTTCTGAAGACTGGTTACACAACCAGGTGAATAGACTTAACACTATTGAACTAGACACTTATCAGTGGTTAAGATGATACATTTTAAATTTTATTTACATGGGTTTATTTTACCATTGTTAAATTAAAAAAAAACAACTCCGCAGCAGTGCTTTCTTTCTTTAATTCACCTATTTAGCTAGTTGGGCCAATGATATTTATGCTCTTCAGAAGACATCAGAATCTTCTTTGGCAGGGAAGTTCAAGTATTCTGTGTTGGAACTCAAAGGTCCTGGAACAACTAACCCACACCCACCATTGTTCATGTTAGTGCCAGGAGTGAGATCCAGGGAAGCAAGGTGGCTTTGACCTACAACCATGAGGTTAATTGGCAGTTGGGCCAGGGCAAAAATTAAATTCCTTCACAACACAATACTCTGTTTTCTTACACATATCTGTGACCCAGCAAACCTTCATGAATAACATGTTATTATGAAATTTTTTTAATGAAAAACCAGCTCAGGTATTAATCATTGCCAAGGTCTTGTTTTCATCAATTGATTGCTTGCCCCAAAGCTCTTTAGCAAATCTGAACAGAGTGAAATGTAGAAATGATAAGGTCTCATTAGTATATGACTTCCCTGTACGTCTAGACTTTAGCAGTTCAATTGTTATGCTTTTGGTTTTGATCTTCTTTAACAGTAACGTGGATTGCTGCAGAATCTTTTTTTTTTTTTTTGCTCCTGAATCTTTTGTTCAGAAAGCACTTAAACTGTGAAATGGCCTATGGTAAGGTTCATTTGACTGGCATGTTTAGAAGGTCAAATTTTTTAAGAGTTACAACTGACCATCATTATTTGTCTGGAATACCCACCCGAAAAGATTAAGACAAAATACAAAGAAAAAGAAAAAGGGAAGAAGAGTATGATTAGAGCTTTCTAATTAACTATTTATAGAAAGTTCAGATGATACATTTAGACCATAAAGTGTCTAATTCATCTCTAAAATATCCCCCATCTAGCCTTCCTGAAGGCCAGGTCACCTGCAAACATGTTTTTATAGTTTCATTTCCTTTGTTGAGAACAAGAACAATTCCCCAGGTTTATCGCTCCGGCTGTCCGCAATACCCGAGTTCTTCTCTAATCCACTGGAGCTTCAACTTCTGAGAAGATGCTCAACATGGCTTCTGCAGTGAATTTGGTCAGTCTCTTGAGCGTAGTGTCTCAGAATATTATTATTTTGCTCACATATATTGTCACGACCACTCTGTAGAACCACAGCTCCACCTCTTCACCCAGGTGACCCGAGCATGCCACATTGAGCTCAGAGGCTACCATGGAAATTTCCAATTGTTGAGGGAGCATGGCAATACTGAGTCACAAGAAATTCTGACACCATACAAACTAGGAGCTCCAGAGAGTTGATATCTTCAACATGAGATTCCATTACATTTCTCTGATGACACCATATCTTTATGTAGCTGGATACTTAGCAGATACTGTGGTATCTGCAGATATTTAGCAGACACATAAAGCAAGTGCTAGGCAAAAATAAGTGTGGACCAAGAAATGAGGGTGACAGTGTCCAATGCGATTCCAAGTTTAAGAAGTTGTGCAGTGTACAACAGGTGCACCTGCCTTCTTGGCAAATAACTGTGATTACCTAAGAATAAAATAAAAATAGTATTTCTGTCTTTAAATATATGTGTACTACTTTTTTCAGATAGTTATTAATTTATTAGGACACAAATACATGTTGTTTGGACCTAAATACTTAATAAACAACTATTAAATATGTAAGTATTTCTTTTGGCCTAGAGACACCATGAAAAAATTACTAAGACACCAAGGTCACCATGAACTGACAAAGTTAGGCATCTGCTGGGTAGAAAGTCTTAGAGTTGATACTGTGGTTGATTACTGATGCCCCAGCACACTTTCTGACGATGATGTTATGGAGGAATTCTATTACCAAAAAGCTGGACAACAGCAGGGATTGAAAAGCTACTCACAAATAGCACTGCTAAGCGATTGAACATGAATTCCAACCTGAAACTTAGATAGATTCTTTGTTGAAATGATGGTTCTAAAGCATATTGAAGAGTCGGCTATCAGTGGCTCTGCTTCTTGGAATCATATACCAAGAAACTGTCATTCTGTTTTAAAGCAAACAAAGCACAGGAGCCCTAAACAAATTTCCCTCTAGCCTTGACATTCCTGACCCTGCCAAAACACATCAATGAATGCACATCAGTGGGGCACCCGCAACAATCGTCTCTCGCTGATACGTGCTTCCAGATAGATACCTCCTGGTAAGAATGTTCATTACCTTGCATGTTTTCCTGGAAATCTGGTTTCCAGGCTGCTAAGTGTGATTATAACGTCATGATGAAGCTCACGGAAAGAAGTCATGTATGGATTTCATATGTCACTATCAAAGAGAAAACAAATGATTTTGAATTTCCTAGTATCACATTATTAAGCATTTTCTTGATTATAAGAAGGTCTGAAATGCTTGAAATGCCCCTAGTTTGATTTAGAAGTCTGCTGTCATAATCACAATTCTGTACCAGTTGGTTGCAATACGTCAACTGCCATTGGTGCTCATTTCCGACCATGTTCGCGTTTTGTCTTTCTGGTCCAATTTTTCTCACTTATGTCTTTTTGCAAAAGCCATTTCAAATAGATTTGGGGGAAAAGTGGAGTAATACATTCTAGTAAAAAAATTATCATGATGCTCACTGAACTTCTTTGAAGCAGAGTGGTCAACAGAATTGATGCTTTTATCATCCATGTTTCTCCATGTTCAGCAATAATAGCTAATCCCACAAAATGGGGCAACTTTTGGAGTCTTGTCTTAATTATCTGCATTTGTAATTAGCTAATGACCAGCAGACACACAAGAATGTCTCCTGGATGCTCCTCTGCCTGTATCTAGTTTTCATTCATTGTACCCTCAGAGATTTTCTTTTAGTAAAAGCCATGTGGCTAAGGACAGATGGCCTGCTTGTGTTATCTCTATCTTTATCAGCATCGAGGACATTTCCACTGGGGTGTCTTAACAGTAGCGGAATTTTCGGGAATATTTATCCCAAAGCCATCTGGCATTGATTTTTCAGCCTCAACCCCAAGAGGTTTCATGAGGATCTTAACAGGAAAGTGGTAATAAGTCTCTGGCCATTGCAATTGCCAACATGAGTGATACAGACTTTCTACACCAACTAATATAGGTAACATAAAGCAAAGAGCATCTTGGAAAGGAGTTGTCTCCTTAATAGTCAAAAGATTTTTAAGATTACACTGAGTTTGTTTTATGTTTATAGGATAACATCTAAAGCCAAAGGACCTGAGTGCAGTCCTAGTCCCTGAACTAGCTGAAGGTCTGAATAAGCCACAAATATCTTCAGCCTCAGTTTCCTTGTGTGTGAAATGGGGATAACCTTAACAACTACACACAGTGGTTGGGAAACTAAATTTGAAAGTGATATTCAAATATGAGTTACAATTATCTAAGGAAGAAACTGGTATTTTGAACTCAGCCCGATTAGAGAATCTCTTTGATTTTAGTCTATGTGTTGTGTTTAAGTTCTTGTTTGTATATTATTTGATCATGAGTTACTAGTATAACCGTGATAGCTCTAGAGAATTCGTACAGTAGAAACGTGCTTCTATAGAAGCCAGTCTAGTTTTACCACTCCCGTAATGCAAGTATCTATTTCCTTAAAAATGCACCCGTTTAGCACCTTTGTAATATCTAACATAAAACTAGTGTTTAGGTCATTTCAAAAACCTTATCCATTTTAGGAAGATTTCAGGAAAGACAGTGCTATGGCTCTATAACCTTCTTTTCTTTTAACCCTTGAATTTTGACTTTTGAAAAATCTCTTCTCAATTTAAACCAATTTTTAATTCTATCATTTTCTCTCAAGAGCCAGAGGATTTCTAAGTTGTTCTTAATTTGTTTTCATGGATAGAACATTCTGAAAGCCACTTTCTTGATGAAAATTAGTAAACAAACACAAACAGAAGGGGGGGCAGTCTGAGAGCTCACAACAATTTTCTCTTTCCATTCTTCCCAGAGACAGCATAGCTGTTTAACAATTTGGGAGCAAGTATATCATCTTCCTTCCTTCTTTCTTTCTTTCTTTTAATTGACGTAAGATTGAACCCGTCTGAGGCCTGTTTTGCAGCCTCAGCTGACCGTTCTCTTCCTGTCAGGGTCTTGAGAAAAGGGGTCTTTTTCTGCTCGTCATTTAATCCAAATCACTTAAATTACATTGTTTCCTCATTGCCGACTCTGCCTCGCAGATGCAAAGACAGTGATAAACACCGGCTTCCTGCGAGATGGAGATGCTTCAGTTCTCTTGGCATCAGGGTCAGCCCACCTGACTTTTTTATTTAGTTCTGATGAACGTTCCTTGTTTTATACTTTTTCTCTGGCCAATTTATTTAAGTTTCAATCAAAAAGCCCCTAATTACGCTTCTACTGTCCAAATACTGAATAATTACTTAAGGCAAGCCTTATATACAAGCATACGTGTCTATATTTTCCCCAGATACCCCCTCAGATAACTACTTGTCCCAGTTTACTTCGGACTGTCTCAATATTTGCACTGAAAAGCCATCCTCCCAGGAAACTCCTCAGTCCCAGGGAAACTAGAATACACAGCCCCCCAGCCCTACCTTATTTTTGGTTCTGTTTTCTACAGTTTCAATTCCCCATGATCAACCAAGTCAGAAAGCAGATGAGCCTCCCCCTGGCCTCTTCAGAAGGTAAGGAGCTGCCTAATGCTACATCACATCCACCTGACTTCATCTCAGCACGGAGGCATTTCTTCCTCTTACATCATCGCAGGAAGAAGGGCGAGTCTACTAAAATAAGATATTTTGAGAGAGAGGCCACATTCACATAACTTTTAGTACAATATACTGTTATAATTGTTCTACTTCATTATTAGTTATTGTTGTCAGCCTCTTATGGTGCCTAGCTTATAAATTTAACTTTAGTGTAGGTATTATGTATGGGAAAAAATATATCGTATATGTAGCATTCAGTACCATCTGTGGTTTCAGGCATCCACTGAGGGTCTGGGAACATGCCCCTCACAGATAAAGGGGGAATGAATGTAATTGGTCATCCTAGCACCATTGAACAGTGTGATTAATTTGGCCTATATTTAGATCCTCCTAACTTTCTCCAAAATCATTTCCCTACAAAGCTTTTTTTGTAGATAGGAGCTCTGTATGTGAACCAGCTCAAGTTGTGTCACAGTGACTCGGGATCAGAGAGCTCTACAAGCCTGCCCTTCATTTGTGAAACACTCTTTTTCTTAATTCTCAGCATTATATTTTTATTCCTTTTCTTATTGTATTCCCTTGCAAGCTTCGAAAGACTGTATAAAATGTGATCACTTGAACTCTGTTTTTGTGAATTAATTGATTGGTTTTAATTTAACCAGTCAGTTCAGTTATAAGAGAAATGATAGAGAATGCAATTTAAATTATTAGCTGTGGATTTATCTCATAGCAGAATTAGGGGTGATTTTATTTTCTTCTTTTCTAAATCACCATGTGCAGGTGTTGATTTTACAAGACAAAGTCTTTTAAAAATAACTTTAAAATTAGGTTTTAAGTAATCTCAGTTAAAATGTGTAATGTTCACCAAAATCCATCCATAAGACCTCACCATTTCTGGTCAGGGCTGCCCAGGGGAATACACATAGAAAATTATCCTGGGGCCACCTGGGTTGCTCAGTGGGTTAAGCCTCTGCCTTCGGCTCAGGTCATGATCCCAGGGTCCTGGGATCGAGCCCCACGTCAGGCTCGGGGAGCCTGCTTCCCTACTCTCTCTGCCTACTTGTGATCTCTCTCTCTGTGTCAAATAAATAAATAAAATAAATAAAATCTTTAAAAAAAAAAAAAAAGAAAGAAAGAAAATTATCCTGGTCTTCTGTCCAGAAAGACAACACCATCACACCAGAAAAGGAAGACACCAATCAGGGTCTAAGAGACTGAGAATTGTTGAGCAGGTCAGCCATGTGATAAGCTGAGAAGGTCAGTTCAAGAATGAATGAAACTCCTGGACAAGATGGCTAGAGGCAAAATGGGATTTGGAAGAGGGGAAAGGAGCTAAAAAAAAAATAAGTCTTAGAGTGTTTTTGTAATTGGACCAAAGGAACTTTCATTTATTCATATACTCATGGACTTATTTGAAAATATTTACTTGATACCTTCTATGTGCTCGTCTTTACATCAATAAATCAGAGGTATGCAAAATCATTGCTCTTTCAGGACTTCTACTCCAGTGTGGTATGATAATAGATAGCAAATATAGTAAGTGTATAGTATTTTAGAAAGTGGAAAGTGTTATGGGGAAAAAACAGAACAAGCTTAGGGACATCAGGATGCAAAGTAGGGTGGGTGGAAGAAGGATTATAATACTAAATTGCAAAGCAATAAAGGATTCAATTAGTAAAAGTTCTTAAAAGGGACCAGGCTTTACCTAGAAGAAAGTGAGTGAAAACAATGACTTTGCAAAAATATACTGGGATTCTAAATGCTGGTTGACATCTAACCTGTGAGGTGGGACAAAAGAGGGACATTGAGTTAATGTCAGCTGGATCTGCCCAATTTGGGCCTCTTTACCTTTAAACTTGTCTGTTCCTATTTGTCTTTACCACAGCTGTGATGAGCAAAGCAGTGGTGTTAATAGTTTCAAGAATATCATGGTAGGCAACTGCAGAAAGTTTATTTTGTATAGACAAGCATCATCTAGCATTTTCTATTGCAATCCAAGGTAATATGGAACCCATCAGGCCTTTCCTAATGGAGCAAACAGGTTTCTATTTTCATCCTTTTTTTATTCTTTCCCTGATATCAAATGCTACCAAAAAATAATTTTAGTATTTTAATTAATGATTGACTTTAGGGTATGCATGAATACATTTGTGTGTTGTAGAAGTGAATGACAGAATCAAAAAGATTTTAAACTGTATGGATAAATGAAACCACGAAGCCCATGATAACAAGAAAGTACATTATGGGGGAAAAAGTTATGTTGGCAGTAAGCCGGCATTTTTATCAGTTAAAATTTCCTATGGTGAATTTGTCTTGAAGTTCTGCACAAAAGTGCAGAGAGGATATGTATTGATACGATGAATTAACGAATGAGTGTAGAGAAGAACATAATAATGACTCCGAACCCTCATGCATTATGAAAACGTACCCATACATCCACTGTTGCTTTTTATTAAGAAAACTGAGCCTCCCAGAGGAGAAACATTATATAAATTGTACTGTTTAAAAATTGCTGTGTTCATTATGAGGAGCTTAATTATGGTCATCATTTACCCAAAAAAATCAAAGTCTTGTCAAGGAATTCATAATAATGAATGTTTCTCATTAAAAATTAATGAACAAGTAGCTGATTCTGAAGGTATAAAGTCTGTGGACTATCATTATTTTCCTTTCTTGTTTAAAAGAATTAATATTCATGCAAATTAGATCCAAATAACTACAGTTTAGGTGGTTACTTAGTACTATAGATTATGGATTTGTTTGTCACCATAGAAGCCAATTATATTTGTCAGCATAGCCTAGATTTTGCTGTGATAAACAAACCTGGAAATCTCACTGGTTTAAGAAGACAAAGGTTTCTTTCTTGCTCATGTAGAAAGCGCTGTAAATCAGAGTACCCCTCAAAGCTACTCTCCTCCCCACAGTGACTCAGCAAACTGTGAGCCTTTCATTTTAAGTCTCGGCCATTTCCCAACTTTCGGGAACATCATGGAACAGAAAGAGAGAGGTGGAAGGAAAGTTGTTCACCAGCTCTTAAGGGCTTCAGCCTGAGATAACACACGGCACTGCTGTTCACAGCCCAGCGCCACATGGTTTTGACTAGCCTATCCGGGCTATGTAGGGGGAAACGGACGAGCATTCCGTGAATGATAGTGCACCTGCAACAGCAGAAGCAAATCCCAAAGAAGAGATTGGTAAAAAGCATATTGCCTAGATAAGCTCTGCTCGGAGTTTTTTGCCCAACACCCGGCTGAGGGAGAGAGCAGAACATTCCAAACCACAGCTGAAAACATCTCTGTATCTCGAAAACGATAAAGTAACGCATGAATCCCTAAGTTTGCGATGTCGTTGCCCTTGCATCCCTGTGATGGGAAACATGTTGTAATAACTGCTCACATTCCAAGAGGGATCAAACCATGAATTAAAAAAAAAAAAGACAGTTGGTAAACCCATCTCTCAAAGGGAAATGGAAGGACTTACTTCCTTGAGTGTGGGGTTATCCATGGCCCAGGCAAGGCCCTGCTCCTCAGAGGAGGTACTGCCTTCTGTTAAAGTCCGAAGAAGGCTCCCTTGGCCAGATTAACAAGGAAGACGATACTTTGACTGGGAAAGAAAAACACTTCATTCTGAAGTCTTGTTTGAGAACACACACAATTTAACTTCCCGTTCTTCTTCATCCCTAGGCTAAAAGAGCAAATAAATGAAGGACTGAGTTAATTAAATGCATATTTTAACATCATTTATCTGGCATTGATTGGCTGAGGCCACTTACTGTAAAGTGTGGAATAGTTAATACAAGTGCTGGCCATCTCCTAAAGGAGATGACCTCAAGGTTATATAATTGTAGCAGTAATTTATTTAGCTTAAAATGAATGTGTTCTCAATTAGGTTGGTAGGCATTATAATAACACAAGTGGGATTTATATTTGCTTATGTCTTGGCTGTGAGGGTTTAGTTATTGGATTTGTTTGCCTATATTTAGTCCTCCAATTCAGGATCCCTCCCTCCCAGCGAAGATCAGGAGGCTCGTTCATGCTGATTAATAAGGCCCCAGTCTTAGCGTTGCAGATATTGGCCTCATCTCGCCAGAGGCCACAGAGGAGCAGACACGTAGCAGAGCCGCTAGAAGTCAACATGATCTGGGGGGTTCTGCTAGTGGGAACTGTTTCTCCCCCAGTGCAGATCCATCAGCATCTTAAAAGTACCCCATAAATTGACACTTAATATGAAGACACATCATTGCTGGGGCACTGTAGGATTTGCTGCAGGTTTGATATTGTTGGAGTTCACGTTTTTGTTTTTATTTTGTTTCATTTGGGTTTTTTTTTAAGTTTTTTTATTTTTTAAAGATTTTATTTATTTATTTATTTATTTATTTATTTATTTATTTGTCAGAGAGAGAGAGAGCCCACAAGCAGGCAGAGGCAGAAGCAGGCTCCCTGATGAGCAAGGAGCCCGATGTGGGACTCGATCCCAGTGGGATCATGACCTGAGCTGAAGGCAGCAGCTCAACCAACTGAGCCACCCAGGTGTCACTGAAGTTCATGTTTTAGAAACACACCTTCTCTTCCTGTATCCGCTAGACCCCGGAGGCAGAACAACTGGTCCTCTATAGCAGAAGCAAAAAATCATCCATGATGTTCTACTCTCAGATTTGAACTTCTGATTCTGTTTGTTCAGATAAGGGAGCTGAAGCCTCTTTGCCTTTCCTTGGTCAGATGTTGTAATGAAATTTTCTTTTTTTTTTTTAAGATTTTATTTATTTATTTGAGAGAGAGACAGTGAGAGAGAGCATGAGCGAGGAGAAGGTCAGAGGGAGAAGCAGACTCCCCGTGGAGCTGGGAGCCCGATGCAGGACTCGATCCTGGAACTCCGGGATCATGACCTGAGCCGAAGGCAGTCGTCCAACCAACTGAGCCACCCAGGCGTCCCTTGTAACGAAATTTTCAAAGTGAACAAGCGAATGGCTAAATCTTTACCAACCCTACCCAGGTCTCTCTGAATTTTTCAACCTTTGCATGCACACCAAATGTGCAACTGTAATTCTGTATGAACAGATAAAATCAATCATGATTATCATTTTCATTTATTTACAGGCTGTCAGAGATGAGGGGTCAGTGGCTCACAGGGTTCCGCAGCAGCTGATCTGGAAGGACTCAGCCAGTAGAGGTCTCTATTAGACTCATAATCATGTAGTGCTCATGCCCCCCCTGGGAGGGTGCCAGCCCTCTCAGGATAAGTGTAGCCTGTTTGCAGAATGTGTATTTTTGTCCAAAAATTTTTTTAAAAATCTAAAAAGGAAATCTGGTACCAATTGCCCTTGTGTTCTAGTTTAGGCTGCCAACTTCACAACACAGTTCTGTTTAGATCAACCAGTGGGGCAGGAGGACTCCCTCTTTCCCCTGACAGATAGAAGTTTCTCTCCTATGACAGCACCCCACCACCACCACCACCACCTGAAATACAACCCCTGTGCAACCTTCCCTCTCCAGGGAACTGAAACTAACACTCACCTCACTGTCTGCTCTGAGACCATCTGCTTTGCAGTGAGGGCTTTCACCAGCACAAATTTATGGTCCTTGGGAAGAATAGAGAGACTTTTTTCTTTTTTCGATCACATACGCAACAGATTCTTGATCACAAGTAAGTGATCAAACATGTGAAATTGCTGCAGATGAAAGCTGTCACTGAAGCAGGAAGTCCTATCGATGTTCTCCAAAGCAGAGTGCTCGCAACCAGCTCATTTTTGTTTGAGGTGCTTAGTGGCTCTGCAACCCAGAGAAGCTTGTTCAAATGTCTACCGGCACAACAGCAGAAGAGATGACGACTTTATATTTAAAGGTTGCATAACCAAGTCTCAGGTCCTGTGATGCCTGTAGTCTCAGGAAACACTGTCCAGTGGAAAGAAAATTGGGCTGGGCGTTAGGAGATCTGTGTCTCTCTTTTCATTCTCTGTGTGATGTCGAGTTTCTTAACCTCCCTGATGCTGGTTAGTTCTCTGTGGCATAGGGACGAGAACAAGAGCAAAGGAAGACAAACTTCTTGAAAGAAGTTTAAAAATTCTTCCTTCTCAGGATTGTCCCGAGGTATGAACAAGATATTTATTTAACCCTCCTGAATCATGCTCAGTTGCTGTGGATTCCCCCTCCCCCACTTCTTTTCTCATTAGTCTGGTCCATAGAAAGTCTAATAAATAGAATAAATAGAAAGTCTAAAAAATCCTTTTTTTTTAAAAATTGATGAGGGGATTTAATAGGTAAAATGAAGCTTTGGGATTATTTGAGCATATCAGAGATTTTTATTTACTGTGCCCTGTAACACCCTCTTTATTCTGGTCATAGGACAAATGTCTAGAGTCAGAAGGACAGCGCAGATTGTGTGTCAGATTATTCGTATCCTCTTTGACTTGTAAGCTGTTGCTCCAGCTCTGTTTCCGTAGCTATTAAACTGTGATGGAGGAAGAGTGTCATTTGCACCAACAAATGCAACATCCCAGCGGAAAGTATGGTTAACTTCTCCATCATCCATGCATTCATCACCAGTTCATTGGTGTGTCCACTGGGAATCTCCTTTATGCTTGACACCCCCCCACCCCACTCCCGCGCTCATGGGAAGGTGCTGCTCACATCCTAGTTCCTCCTGTCGGGGGATCACTCTCCTTTGGGGGAGAGGGGACATCTTCAGGTGAATACCTCTAATGCTAATGGATACGTTGGATTCTAATTAGAATTTAAAGCACTGAGAGAACCCAAATGAGGGGATTTCCCACATTCAAACTAGTGAGAGGAATGTGGGTCACAGAAAGGCCCCAAATGCCACAGGTGGGACTCAAAAGTAGCCGGACAGTAGGTGAGGGGAGAGGAGGATGACGTCTTAAGTACCGAAAATGAGGAGAACAAAGAAAGAGAAACTTTCTGGAAGAAGTTGAAAAGCTTCCCCATGCTTCACTTGAAAGAATTTGTCCTGAAATTGTGAGAGTATTCATACTACATACAGATGTGTGGAGAAAATAAAGATCCATTTTTCCCTAAAGCTGTTACAATCTTCATGGGTAGTAAGGGGAAGAAAGATGAGCTGCTTAAAATCTGGCCCAAAATATTGCACATTTTGACTCAGCCTCTTTGGGAGAGCTGGTCAGTCTCCCAGAATCCTTCTCTTTTCCCTGATTATGTCCTTTCCTGGTCTCTGATGCAGGATTCCTTTGCACAGAAGCCCTGACTTTTGATCCAGCGTCTCCTTCCTCTCCAAGGGCAAACCAGCCAATAAAGCTCTCAAGACAGGAGGGCCGGGCACTGTGGGACCCTGTCCGTGCACTGTCCCACATTCCTCGCTCCCTCTCAGATCAGCAGGAGGCAGGGTGACATTGGGCCTCCCTGCTTTCTGAAGGTACCTATGTTCCTGAGCTGGAGTGAGGGAGACTTGCCCACTGTAGAATATAAATGGAGAGGTAATTCGAAAATAGCATACCTATTTCGAAACGATGCAAGTTATACAGAAAGTTCTTATATGTGTGACTTCAAAGTACTTTTAAAAATTCCCTCTTTCGTCACTACAAACGGGCCAGGGTCAAGTTTGAGATTCAGACAATCAGCTTATGGACAAGAGACTTCTACTTTCTACTTTCTTTTTTTTTTTTTTTTAAGATTTTATTTATTTATTTGACAGAGAGAGATCACAAGTAGGCAGAGAGGCAGGCAGAGAGAGAGAGGAGGAAGCAGGCTTCCTGCTGAGCAGAGAGCCCGATGTGGGGCTCGATCCCAGGACCCTGGGATCATGATCTGAGCCGAAGGCAGAGGCTTAACCCACTGAGCCACCCAGGCACCCTGAGACTTCTACTTTCATTGTTTTAGGCTTTGGGCTCCTGTACAGTAGATGGGAAAGCGTTCATATCATAAAGTATCTTTATCTTCGGCCGTGGCAGGAAGTCTGTATAAAATTGACACTTCACCAATTAGGGTAGCATCAAACGTTTGAATTCATTTCATGCTAAAGATTTTTCCCAATATCCATTTTGTAATGCTGACGAGCCAGGCCAGACGGAAACAGCGCCCAAAGATGATGGCCACTGCGGCCTCTCAGAGATTCAGGACATTTTTTTGAGAGAGCGGTATCGAGACGATAGGAGCATTGGACAGACACAGCTCCAAGACACATATGCTTGAAGTCTGTAATCACTCTGATCAGTGGAGTTTCTGAAGTTTTATTCTGGAAAGTGAAGGCTTTACTCAGAAGGTGACGAAGGCTGGCTTTGTCTTGTAGTTGTTTTGGGAGATCCTGGAATTAATTTCAATTTCAATAACTTCATTGGCATGACAGGGCAGGCATGTTTTGTGAAAGTCAGTATAACCTAAGCCCTGTGTGGGGATGGATTGCACGGTCTCTTTCCTTGTGCTCTCCTCGGTGGCCACGTCTGACTGTGGGACTGCCAAGCCCAAGGCAAACACTTGTTTCCCTAACTGCTCACCCCTCCCATCTAACTTTCTACAATAAGTAGTGTTTGGGAAAGGTAAAGGATTTAAGGAAATACGCTACTTTTACATGTCTCCAGTCATTGGATTTTTTTCCAGCTGTATTCCTATGCTCGTCACTGAGCCCAAAATGGATAAATAAATCTACAGAGAGTTTGTGAATTGGCTATTTAGAAAAACAATCTAGCATATTTGTGAAATGTTCCCTTTCTGGCATGGCACGTATAAATTATTCTATATTTATGACCATTGTCAATTTGAGGACCTTTAATAGTCATGCCAAGATTGGAACTCGCAATTCTGCAAGAAAAATATATCAGGGGCACCTGGGTGGCTCAGTGGGTTAAGCCTCTGCCTTCGGCTCAGGTCATGATCTCGGGGTTCTGGGATCGAGTCCCGCATCGGGCTCTCTGCTCAGCAGGGAGCCTGCTTCCTCCTCTCTCTCTCTCTCTCTCTCTCTCTGCCTGCCTCTCTGCCTACTTGTGATCTCTGTCAAATAAATAAATAAAATATTAAAAAAAAAAAAGAAAAATATATCAGTATATATTCCTCTCATATACAGGGTGTCTGTAAAAATATAGAAACATAGGTAAACACATGTAATATCTTCAATGACATTCCTAATCCATAAGAGCAATAAAGAATATGGAATAATATTAATGTATCTTTGCTAATGTCAGCAAATTTAATAACATTAATAATGATATTAGCACAGATACCTTTTCTCACCTATGTTTCCAGACTTTATGGACATGCTACACAATGTGATTCCAAATGTATTTTTTTAATGTGTGCATATATGTGCACATGTTTAAAACACCAGAAAATATACAACCCAATTTTGTATAAAGATTTTATTTATTTATTTGTTAGGAAGAGAGAGAGCACTAGCACACAAGCAGGGGGAGCAACAGGCAGAGGGAGAAACAGGGTCCCCGCTGAGCAAGGAGCCTGATGTGGAACTCATTCCCAGGTCCTGGGATCATGACCTGAGCTGAATGCAGACACTTAACTGAGCCACCCAGGCACCCATATGTACAGCCCAATTTTAACAGTGTTTTGTTTTTTTTTTCTGTGAGGTGTGGTTATATATCATTTTAATTGTCTTTTCTGTTTCTGATTGTTGCAATATTTCTAATATTAGCATGAGTTACTTCTGAGTTGAAAGAAATTCAAAAATAAAAAAACAGCAGAATAAACCATGTTTCTGTGTGCGTCAGCCGCACAATGTAAATACTGGGAGATGAATTCTGCATGCAGCTACAGGGGCTTGGAATCATGGTTGCGAGGCTCACACTTTGCAGATAAATGGCATGTTTTGAGGATCTAGGGAGGAAAGAAGTAAAAACAAGAAGTATCAGAAGATCCAGATGTTTATCACCTAATGCATTGATAATAATAGTCTCGATATAACCATTTTCTGCCATAGAAGTTTCTAAGAAAAAAACAGAATGCAATAGCATGATTTCTTCCTCTTTGATTTCTTTTGTTTCATTCGACCAAACCACCAAAAGCATTCTGAAAACACAACTAAAGCTCCATTAACAACTACACATTCAAGGGACAAATTATACAAAATTTGCTCTTGGGAGGTTATAAGAAAGAGTAACATACATCTACATTTGCCTTCCCCAGGTATTTTTAAATATGAAGAGGGTTTTAATTCATGTAGTAACAGCAATAAATTATCGGTTAGGTTTATGAGAAGAGATACAAGAGACTGTCCCAGTGCTCGTTCTACAACCAGTTCTGCAAGGGTGTTTGTGTAGCCCGAGTGTATGCACGCAGAATTATTACTATAATCTACAGCAATGGTCGGTTCAGAGCTTCCCTGTGATAACATAGATTGAATTATGTGGTCTAATAACTTGGGAAAGAGCTTTATCATGAAACTGAATGTGTCCAGTGGTTTTTATATGGCTCCGACCTCTTACAGATCGTTTTTTCTGACACGATTTCTATAGCCTTATAAAACTTCTCATATGTTTAACCTGTACATATGAAACTCACAAGATGAAAGCCCCATCCTGCCGGGGTAGCAATCGCTTTCTCTATAAGGAATACCACAGGTTCCCATAAACCTTAAAGACAGAATATAATTTGAGTTTTTCTCTCATGGAATATTTCTAATGCTGAAGTGGACAACATGACCCAAGCACATTTAAGGTACATTTGAAAGCCGTTCAAGAACAAAACTGAAAATAGGCCGGGATCAAATGGTTCTGGCCAGTCCGTCAGAGAACACTGGGTTCATGCCTCA
The DNA here is from genome assembly GCA_004024625.1 of Mellivora capensis. Classification (NCBI taxonomy): domain Eukaryota; kingdom Metazoa; phylum Chordata; class Mammalia; order Carnivora; family Mustelidae; genus Mellivora; species Mellivora capensis. Next base: position 8,999 of record PISX010014052.1, on the reverse strand, counting down.
TAGGCATATCTTTCTTTTGCCTTTGGGAAGATGACCTGTAGGCTGTTGTAAGGGAAGAGTTCTCATTCTGTAGATGCTGAAACCAGCAGATGATTTACCCCCAAGAGAAGAAAATAATGACTTCTCCATAGAAGACACCGTTTTGCCTTTACTGAGAGGCGTCTGAATAATGAGAACTCTACAGGGCACTTTGGTCAGAATGACGGTGTCACCAGCTACTTCAGTAGAATTTTTTTTTTTAATAAAAATTCTTCTACCCTGATCAATCCCTGCTCTTCAATTTAGAGCTGAGATGAATTCTCCAAGACACATTATGGTACAGTATGAACACTTGAAGTCATCTTAGAACTGCTTGCTTTCACATTTGGCTAAGTAATGTACCACCTTGGAAACTGCTTCTATTGACCTTTAGATTAAAAATATGTTGGATTATCGTGATTGACACTTTTAAAATGACTCATTCTTGCCAAACACAGCATAACAACTTTTAAACATTCCCTTTTCTTTACAACTCTCTCGACTTTCATTACACGAAACATGGCTGGGCTGTATTCTACACCGTCTCTCATTGCCTAATGGGCTTTTTTTTTTTCCTTCTTCTTCAGAGTTCAAGAAGATTTACATTTGAAGCTAAATGTTTCAGTGATCGCTCTGTTGGGTTTCATTATACCAGTGTACTTAATCAAAAGAAGTCTGGCCTTGCTTCCATGATTCATTGTATGGTTTTTTTAACTTAATCATTTACACAGAATGAATATACACATTATCACCGGGGCCGGATTTCTTTAACAGCCTGCATGACACAGTACTGTAATGCCTTTGTCAACTGCTGGTTCCCAAGAACATCACAGTTGCTAGCATTTTTTGTTAAGACATTTCACTGATGGGCTTTTGATTAGAAAGAAGCGCACAAGAACCCCCTGGGTGGGGCTCCGAAGAGCAGAAGAAATACCGGTTGACTTGACTCATCTCCAGTTGGGCTACCTGGAAATCCTCTCACTTGGACACAGTGTGTCTGTCCATGGTGTGTGCGGCCTTCCCTGATCATAATTAACAAGTATCCTTTCTTCCCCCTCATCCCTAATCCCTTCATAAATTATTGACTCCAGGCATCTGGGTAGGGTTTGGCAGATCTCAGATTTGGGGGACAGCCTGAGAGAGTTACTGGGATTGTTGTTTCTACATGGAAGAAGCTAATTGTGTTAAATATTAACACCTGTGAACTGGATATAACACGTCTAGTTTCTGCGTCTAACAAGTCAAGTCCAATGATGCTCCCTTTGATACCCTACTTCTCCAAAAAAAAAAAAACCAAAACAAACAAACAAACAAAAAAAAACACAGCAGATTCACTTTTAACCGGAACAGGTAAACAGGTGGAGGGCAGAGGGCGGGAGTCTACTCCAGGCTCCTGCAGATCAGTTGTCAGTTTTTTAAGAATTTTGTAAATACTTTGTTAAGCATAGCCATTACTAAAAAATCAAAGTATATAAACTGTTAAGTAAGTCAATTGTATATTTTCCTTTTTTTTTGAAGATTTTATTTATTTGAGGAAGAAAGAGCACAAGCCAAGGCAGGGAGCAGAGGGACAAGCAGACTTCTTGCTGAATAGGGACCTGGATGCAGGGCTCGATCCCACGACCCTGAGATCACAACCTGAGCAGAAGGCAGATGCTTAAGTGATTGAGCCACCCAGACACCCCTCAGTTAGGCATCTTAAAAGGTAATAAATAGGGGCGCCTGGGTGGCTCAGTGGGTTAAAGCCTCTGCCTTCAGCTCAGGTCATGATCCCAGGGTCCTGGGATCGAGTCCTGCATCGGGCTCTCTGCTCAGCAGGGAGCCTACTTCCTCCCTCTCTCTCTCTCTGCCTGCCTCTCTGCCTACTTGTGATCTCTGTCTGTAAAACAAATAAATAAAATCTTTTAAAAAAAGGTAATAAATACTCAAAACTCATCACTTCCTGTGCATTATACTAAATTGTACTATTCTGTATGCCCTTGAGGTTCTCCATGTCTAGTGCATCTGTATGATGGAAACAGGATATAGTAGCCCACTGCCCCACACCTCTTCCCAACTGCACATTCAGTGATCAGTAGCCTGAAATTAGCCATGATGAGAGTACTTATAGCATGAAAATCACAAATGCTATAAAACAGGACTTAACCTGCTGTTTTGCCTCTCCCTCATGTGTGAAGTAGGTACGACTTTCATTTGCCTACCAGAAAACTTCACTTAGTCTCAGAAAAATTCAGTAAACAGGGGCGCCTGGGTGTCTCAGTTGGTTAAGTGACTGTCTTCACTGTGGGTCATGATCCCAGGGTCCTAGGATTGAGCTCCATATCAGGCTCCCTGCTCAGCAGGGGAGATGGCTTCTCCCTCCTCTCCCTACTCATGCATGCGTTCTCTCTCTCTCTCTCTCTCTCTCTCAAATAAATAAAGAAAATCTTTAAAAAAAGAAAAAAAAAAGTTCAGTAAATTATCTGGCCATAGGATTCCACTGCTGATGTTTTCTGACTTCAGAATCCATTCTGTTAAGTCTTGAGTTCTATCCTCCCTCCAGTGGAACTTGAACGTGCCGATCTCCCTGTACACTCATAGAAACTACTAGCGGCATTAACTGGTATTTGGTTGGTGTATTTGCCGTGGTCCTTGAATTAGGTACCGCTTAAGTACTTTTAAGTTTAAACTTTTTTTTTTCACCATTAGAGCCAGTTTTTACACATTTCCCAACATACCACTCTCCAGAATTGGAGGTCCAGTTGAAGCAAATCTACCCTCTGGAATGACCAGGCTCTGCTGCAGCAATCCTGCCCCTTGACCTTCACATCCTCCTTGCCTCTCTTCCATGCCATCTCTTAACCCCAGAAAAATACTTGAAAGGATTCCTAGAAATAACTAATTTTTATTCTGTTCATTAAAAAATCCCAATTACTAGAATTTACCTATTGTCAAAACTCTCACGAGTCTTCTTCAGGATTCACCATCTCTACCACCAGTTGTGTTTATTGGCTTCAGCCAAGATGCTCCCATCTGGTTTCAACAAGAGAGCAAAATGAAGGTGATAGAAATGAGAAAAGGAGAAAGTTATGCAGACATGAAAAGAGGCATGGGTTTGATGGGCTTTGAAAGAATCGGGGATTGAACTACCTGAGCCTGTCCTCTCTATGCCATTCTGATTTGCTTTTCATGGGGAAAACACCCTCTTTTTTGTTTTTTTTTTTTTTAAGATTATTTATTTATTTATTTGACACGGAGAGACACAGTGAGAGAGGGAACACAAGCAGGGGGAGTGGGAGAGGGACAAGCAGGCTTCCCCACTAAACAGGGAGCCTGATACGGGTCTCGACCTGAGCTGAAGGCAGTCATTTAATGGCTGAGCCACCCGGGCGCCCTGAGGGCGCCCTGAAAACCACCTCTTCATGGGAAACTCAGGGTCCATGATCAACGAAGTATTCCCTTGCTGATGTAGGATAAAGGAATTGAATGGTGTGGTAGCTGGGAGCCAGGGACTGAGAAAATTATATGGGGCCCACCCACTTCTGTTTCAGATTTTCTTAGCATTATATGTGAGCACACTCACAAAAGAAGCACTAAGTCACTCTTTGTGTCTATTAGTCACATGTTGTGTGGGAGTAAGGATGAAATGTGTGCATGTTCTCTTGATGGAGCTTCTCTAATGGGATATCTTATCCCCACCCCCACCTCAAAGCTCTTTAAATGGTGATCCAAAAACCTGACCTCTGACACATTTCAGTCTTTCTGTTCGTTATTGGTACCATATGCAGCAAGAATTACCTTCAGCTTTAACACTGACCCTGGAAGTCATGCCTTTCTCACAACTTTATCTACTATGGCATAAAAATTGTTTCTTCAAAACTATTAGTCACAGCGAATACTTTCCTCATGCGTACCATCATCAACATCCTTGCCTGTTTGGTCACTTCAGATGGAAAGAAACTGAGAAGTTTCTGCCTCATTCCTGCCTCAAAGAGGCCCTCGATAGCTCATAATGGAAATTGTTTGGCATGTTGCAATTAGATATAAATCACACTCTAACTTTCCAAGAAGCTTTGTTCCCAAATGCAAAAGAAAGGAAAAGAAAAAAGAAAAGAAAGGAAGAAAAAATAAAAAAGTGATAACAAAACTCTTAAGGTAGTTATAAAACTTCTGTGCAAAGATATCAAAGAAAGATGGTAACAAAACTTATTTAACTAAAGCCTAAAAATTAAAAACTAAAAAAGAGCTTATCACAAAATTATTGTCCATTGTTGAGATTCCTTTTATTCTCGTATTAAAAATGCACTATAGCACTTGGGTTTTTTTCCCCATATATGCATACACTTTCCTCCTCAGTCAGACTAAAAATGAAGTATTTTGCAAATAAGAGTTGCTCCAAAACACTAGTCCACTGGCTGATTTCAAAAGCTGTGGGATTCTACAAATTGACCCATTAAGCAGCTGCTCCCACCTCAAAGTTACTCCTATTAACACTAAAATGCAAGATTAGACCTCACATAGGCTCGGTAATGGTGCTCTCACCTAGTGTTCAATCCTATATGTCAAAATCCTAATCAGGTAACAAGATGCTGAGAACATAGGTGGTGAGGTGCCTGAAGGTTGGCCTTCTGTGCTATTCCATGCTGTGTTATTAAGGAATGCTTCTAGTTAAGTTGAGGTTGAAAGAAAAAAACAAACATCGGTGTCATACAGTAAACCTTTAGGGGGAGAAAAAACTAACAACATGATTTGGTGCAACTCATTTTTGTCAAATGAGCCATTTCTCTTCTGGAGTTTGGCTTCAGACTCCTAGAATGTTCTGCAACTTGGCCCAAGTCACTTTAACTTCCCCCCTATCATACCTTTTGTGAAAAGAGGAAAATAAGACTATCTTCATCTCTTTGGGGTTCTAGAACAAAATAGCATATGTGACCATATATGACAAAGTACCAAGGTGACTTATAAACAACAGAGATTTATTTCTCCTGATTCTAGGGGCCGGAAGTCCAAGATCAGGTTCTGGTGAGGACTTCCTCTTAGTTCATAGATAACCGTCTTTTTGCTACATCCTCACATGGTAGAAGGGTTGAGGGGTTTCTGGAGTCTCTTTCATAAAGGCACTAATTGCATTCATGAGGGCTGCACCCTTATAACCTAGTCACCTCCCCAAGGCCCTACCTCCCAACACCATCACACTGGAGATTAGTTTCAACGTATGAATTTGGTGGGGAACACAATTCAGTCTATAGCAAATCCATCATTGGAATATTTCCCTGGTGTTCTGGCAGATGGTGATTCTGGCCTTGGTATCTACAAGTGCTCAGAAGGCCAGTCCAGGGCTGGGACAATGGTGGGGGCGGTGTGTGGGGGGTTGTCACTGGAGTGCGGGGGACGGATAGAGAAGTCAGTCTGAAGGAGTGAGATACAGCTGCATTGAGCTTTCTCAGCACAAAGCAGGTTTCTGGCCTCTTGAGTCTGTGAAACACTCAAATTCACTGAAAGCAGAGAGGAGGAGGACTATATATATTTATATATTGATCTGCATGCTGGGGTTTCAAATGTGATTCATTATGTACCATTTCCTTTACCCTAATCCATCTGCTAAGGTTCTCTTCTGCTGTGCAGAAGGAATTTGAAAAAGAAATGCGACTTTAACTGGGAAGAGAGTAACAGCATGACATAGTTAGAACCACCTGCACTAAAAAAGATTCAAGATGGTATTTGTCAAATATTGGAAGATGTGTGTCTGCTAGCTGAGGGATAACGGGATGTTTTCAGAGACTGTTTTAAAGTTCTATGGCCAAGAAAAAAAAGGCTGCATTTGCTTCTCATAATAGTGGTTATCATTTCTCTTGTGAAATGTTTATCTACTGGTGATCTCACTATGGCTTCCTTTGGATTGTCTTCTTGTTTTATTTTCTCTCACTAGAAAAAGCAAACATCTTGGTTCCTGTCTCTTTCTATTATAAGTCCCTAGCATGTGCAAAGTTAACACAAAGACTGCACATTTCCAAGGAACTGGATAAGTACAGTCAAGTGGATCCCAATGCAAATGCCATGGCGTGGGCATTTGGTTACAAATGCTTGTTGATTCTGTAAGAAGTGGAGGGGAGATGGATCCAGAAGGGAGTGGGGGTGGTGAGAGAAGAGAGAATAAAATAAACACTTAGGACAGAGCTCCCTAGTGAATAAAATGCTACTCTCCAGCTCAACTTAGAACTTTAAATACATGTCATACTCAATTTCATGTGTTGAAACCAGCTGATAATTCAGAGATTAGCAAAATTTCATATCATATCCATATGGGCATTTAAGATTTAGTCTACTGACTTGCTTATTACCCATACATCCTGGAAGATAACACTTTACCAGTGTATTTTTGAGATTGACCAAGGTATTTATTGTAGCTGCTTTTTTTTTTTTTTTTTGGTTCCTGGGTCTAAAGAAATTTTTTTATCATAAAAGTAACATAACAGTGTTACTGAAAATCTGGACAGTAGGGAAAATGAGAACAAAAAATTGCTAAAACATAACCCCATTACCACCTTTAAGAATGTTGGTGTATGGCCTTTTCCTTTTGGCTCTTTAATTCTTCTTTGCATTTTTCTATAATTATTATATAAATATCACATATTTATATACATATTTGTAAACTGCATATACATATATATACAAATTTTATATATACTAATTTTCTGTCTGATCTTTTCTCAATAAAATTATATTTTAATTATTCTCTTGTTTTGAACTTTAAAAAATGTAATTTAATGGCTGCATGTTATTTGTGAATGGATTATAATTTGCCTAACTTGTCTTTAAGTCCATATTAATATATGTTTCTCAAAAACTGGGGTCCAGAAGTAGATAGATTGGAATATAACTAGTTGGGAAAAGTAAGGCGTGCTTTGGTGGCAAGTTTGTTAAGCATCCGACTCTTGATTTTGACTCTTAATTTCCGCTCAGGTCATAATCTCAGGCCCCAGGGATGGAGTCCTGCCTGGTCAGGATTCCCACTGAGCAGGGACTCTGCTTATCTTCCTCTCCCTCTGCCCCTCCCCCTGCTCACGCCCTCTCAGATGGATAAATAACTCTTTTTTAAAAAAGAAAAAGTTAACGATGTTACTTTATAACATCTCCAGTATACTATCACGTACTAGGAAGTTCCAGGGTAAGAACTTGGTGTGCTCATTTCTCACACCTAATTAAACATGGAACAGTTTTCACCATGGAGCATAGCACAACACTGGAGCATAGCACAACCCTAGAGCACACTTTTTTGGAAAACAATGGCTGTCTTAACCATTACCTTATTGTTAGATAACTAGTTTATAAGACTTTTCACTATCACTAAATAAGGATATAACATCATATGCAAATAGATTTTTGTATATTTAGAAATTTTTTTGAGGCTATATTCCCAGAAGTTAAAGAAAAATGAAATAAATGAAAAAGTTGCTATATTTTTAAAGTCTTTAATACATATTGCCAAATTTACTTTCTAGTTGCTTCACTGGTATATTAAAAAAAATTTTTTTTTTAAATATGACACTGTGTCGTAGAGTCAGTTGTGATACTTTGGACAATCACTGCTGCTCTTGGATTTGAATATGGCTGAGAAAACCAACCAGTTCATTGTATAATTGTATAATCAGCGATATAGTTCTACACTGTGTGGGTGTACATACTGTTAGTCTCCTGAAGTATATGCCCTATCAGACTTATTGAGTTTATAAGCTGAAAAGTGATTTACCTACTTCTGACTATCACACACTTAGATGGTAGGCAGAGATTATTTTCTGGTTTTTATAAAGAGGCTGAAGATGGGGTTGTATTTTTGAGATACCTAGAAAGTTGCTGATGCATGAGGTATGCTCAGCAAATATTGACTGAGTAGAGGAATGATTAACTGTATGAATGCATACCCACAAAATGTTTCCTTCTGATCAGCTATCTTGAGATAGCCCCTATTTCACCCCCTCACTGTGGTCTGCACCACGCAGCACTGTGATAGCCAAAACTCTAAATCATGCACAGTCCAAGTTTGCCATGGAACTTAAATATGGCGGACCAAAAGCAGTCGATGTTCTTGCAAATGCTGACTGAAAGGATGATGGATACAAGCAGCAGGTCTTGGGAGCTACAGGTCATTTGCGGGCTATATGACCTCTTGAGCAAATCTTAGACCTCTCTGAGCTTCAGTTTGATCCTATACAAAAGGAAGTTAATAATACCTTTCCCTTGTGTCCGGAAGCTCAGATAGATGCAAAAGCACTTTGAAAAGTTAATACCACATTGAAAAAAGGTATAATTATTATTTTTACCAAATCTGTGGAACCCATCCCAAACAGTGAGAAGACCTGGAAAATGGAGTGTTAGGAGTTTGTAAATTAAAGAGAAAAAGTAATGGAATTCCTGGGCATTCATTTTCCTTCAGGTGGCAGGCCTAAAGACAACACCAGTGTTTTCCCTAAAAGAACAAAAGTCTTCCCTCTTGCTGGTGTTTCTGGTTTCTTCAGAAGTTGCTAGGAGTAGCAAACCTCAGAGTAATTTGCTGACTTTAAAAAAAAAATACATTGTTGACAACTGGGATTACATTATATCTCTTTTATCCTAGACCTTTTTCCTGATTCTAGTTTTATTGGTTTTTTTTTTATTTATTTTTATTTCTTTTCAGCCTAACAGTATTCATTGTTTTTGCACCACACCCAGTGCTCCATGCAATACATGCCCTCCCTAAAACCCACCACCAGGCTCCCCCAACCTCCCACCCCCCGCCCCTCCAAAACCCCTCAGGTTGTTTTTCAGAGTCCATAGTCTCTCATGGTTCACCTCCCCTTCCAACTTCCCTCAACTCCCTTCTCCTCTCCATCTCCATGTCCTCCGTGTTATTTGTTATGCTCCACAAATAAGTGAAACCATATGATAATTGACTCTCTCTGCTTGACTTATTTCACTCAGCATAATCTCTTCCTGTCCCGTCCATGTTGCTACAAAAGTTGGGT
>PISX010014051.1:0-54498 GCA_004024625.1 Mellivora capensis | reverse complement strand
GCAAATATTGGGAAAATGTTACATAAAAGACGGATGATGAGAGAAACACTACTCTATACTCTGAATGTTTTCTTGTACCTCAGTATCCATTCTCTTCTCTGGAAATGCAAGGTTCCCTCTCGGAAGACTGAAGGAAGGTAAGACATCTGCTAGTTGCCATTTTTTCATTAGTTTGTCTGTTTCTCACAACCACCTTGAAAGGTAAGAAGTATCACCTCCATTTTATAATGGAGGAAAGAGATTTTGAGCGGTACTTGTTCAAGGTCATACCATGTTGGCGCGCCAGTATGCATATTGGAGAGTAGGGCAGGGTCTGTGTGAAGAGTATAATACTGGCACAATTTCATCCATTACCCACTTGAGATCAAGTTTCGAGGAGAACCCTGTAGGAGATTTCTGGAAGTTAAGAGCCCTGACACCTTTAGTCCTTTAAACAGAGCCCAGATGAGGCAGAAGCTGTCTTTTCCTCTTGGGGGGAGGATGCCATTTGCTTCCGGAAAGTTTTGCTTAGATTTTGGCCTGAGTGCTGGCAGATGGTTTTTAATGAGTGTCCAAAGGGAGAAGGAATGAAAGGAGACACAAGGACCAAAAGGAGGAGGGGAAAAAAGGATCATTCTGAGAGCTTTGATTCCCTGGGAGATCCACATCCTTTCCTGGTTCCTCTCTGGGGTGTCTATTTTGGGGACATGGAGATATTTTAGGCATTTTGCTAAGGCTTAAAATGGGGTGTTTATAGCACCTCAATCCTGGCAGACAGATGGAAACAATTAGCACCCTATCTAGAGAATCTCATACTTGGAAACTTCTTAGCAGCTCTGATGCTTAAAATCCCTCTCTGGGTGGTTGGAGCAGAGATGGAAAGAGAATGGAAATAAGATATATTCATTACCTTTTACATACCGAGCCTATTAATAGAATCTCCTAGCATTTGCATGAGGTATAGCTGCTATGATTAACCCTATTTCCCAGATGACAAGACTGAGGCTCAGAAAGGTTAAGTATATGTATGCTCTGTGCCCAAGCTCGCACAGCCAGGCAATTAGGGAGCTGGAGATGCAACCAATTCTTCCCTCTCCGCCCTAGTCAATAGTCAGTGGCATGATTGTCTCAGGAAGTCTTCTGCTGGGCCTTGCACTTCTGCAAGCTAGTGGGCAGCCAAGTTTCCTATTGCTCCTAGACAATCGTGCCAACTTCTTCCTTAGCCTGAGAAGTGAGGCGGAGGGGCACCTGGCCAGCTGTGCGACTCCCCCTCACACCTCTGGGTCTCCTTGATCACCTCCCTCACCACGCTCCTGCTCAGCCTGCTTCTCTCTGTTCTTAGAATCTATCGAACCCCGACATGTTGTGCCCTTTGTTCTATCTGTCTGGAAAGTTTTTCCTGCAGCCAGCACCTTTTCAGCCTTGAGGCCTCAGCTCGTAGGGCATGTTCAAGTGTGTCCTAGTCCTCTTGTCTCCTTGTTCTTCATAGGCTATCTCTCTTTGAATGTATTTTGTTTATCTGTTTCCACATTCAGTATCTGTCCCCCTCTGCCCATCCCCACCAGAATGGAAGAACTGTGAGGGTAGGATGTCATATTTTTACCTTTTTGTTTGTAGCTTCAAGTATACTAACTCCTTGGTAAGTATTTGTTAAATAAACGGATGGTGGAGGCAAGGAGGTCAAGTGCACGGGCAGAGCTTCTAGGCTGAGCCAGAGTAGACAGGAGGGGCTGTTGGAAGCCAGAGGCCCCTGCAGGAGAGTCCACGGAGCCAGGACGCACCCTAGTGCGGGAACTTACAGAAGGGAGACCGAGGAGATCCCTGAATGGCAACGAGGCTTCAGATGGAGGAGACGTTGGGGTTAGCAGATGACTGCAGGAGCCTTCAGAGAATCAAGTCAATACGGAGGCCTTGGCCCACGGAGGGGAGCCTGGGAAGGGAATGCGACACGAGGGTTGACAACAGAGCTGCCTCCCAAAAGCAAGCCCATGGGCTGGACGCTTTCCCCGAGCTTCCTCACTGGCAGGAAGACAGGGTTTATCTGGGGGGGTGGGATCTCTCCATCCTTTAGATGGTTAATGGTCCCCTTTTAGTTCACGGTATAGCAGACTGTGTAGAAACACTTGGAGGCAAGACCAGGCACCCCAGCATGCTGGAACAAGGCTGATGGCGGCTGCCTCAGAGGCCGGGACTGATGGGCACCAAGCAATGGAAAGAGTGCCTGGTGTACGGTTCAACCCTACCAACTGTATCCTTGTGTTGTCAGTACCAGCTGGCTCTGAAACAGAACTGGCAATCGGACCGAGGTTACAATGTTCATATAAATTTGGGTGGCTCCATGAGGGCTGGCAGACTGGAATGGAGTCAAAGTGTCCCCAGACAGGTTGCTCCCTATCAAAGTCAGGGAGTGCGGTCAGGGCTGCCATGGAAATCCAGAGCCACCAATGGTTCCCAACTGTTGGCCCTCCCTCTAGGCATCCCTTTACTCCAGTGGACAGAATGTAAAGGTCACCCGTGACACGGGTTGGATAGAGCTTGTACAGAGAGGTGGAATGAAGACATTTTTTCTCTGCAGTGGGATCACGTGTATGCATTGGAACAAGGGGAACAGTTGTATTTTGTTTTGTTTTAACGGAGGGGACGATGACTATTTTGCTGGCATTACCTCCTGTGTTTGGGGTTGCCTTTGGTGTGGAAGCTGTAAATCCCAGACGCTTCCAGCCATGAGAATGGCAAGTTCAAGCCTCAGGGAACTCTTATCTCTAACAACAGACAGGGTGTCTGTCTGGCTGGCCCACCTGATCGGTTTTGTGCCCTTCTAGATGGTGGATGTTCTCTTAGATGGAAAGAATGATTGGGCCTTTTAGCTGGTTAGCATTTGTTGGCAGGATTTCAGGATAATTCCCTTCAGACAAGTTTAACATAACTGATGAACGTTGTTGGATTTATATTTTAAGAAAGGAGGTGGAGAGAGTGCTTTTTTGGGGATTTGTCCAAAAATATTTTCAGCAGGGCAATGCTCGAAATTGTTTTAAACTTTTATTGTAGGAGAACAGACACAGAGAACCATTACAACAAATGTGTAGCTTAAAGGGTCATCCTTTTTTTTCTTTCTTTCTTTTTAAAAAGATTTTATATATTTATGTGACAGAGGGAGATACAGCGAGAGAGGGAACACAAGCAGGGGGAGAGGGAGAGGGAGAAGTAGGCTTCCTGCCAAGCAAGGAGCCTGATATGGGCCTCAATTCCAGGACCCTGGGATCATGACCTGAGCCCAAGTCAGATGCTTAATGACTGAGCCACCCAGGTGCCCCTTAATGGGTCATTCTAAGGTGAACACCTTTTAACCATCACTGAGGGTTAAGACATAGAACGTTGTCACCCATTCCAGAAAGCCTTCAATATTCTCCATCTCAGTCACAGTCCCCTTACTCCCCCAAAGGCAACCATTATCCAGACTTCTATAGTCACCACGTTCTTCTGTTTCTTTATAGTTTTATCCCTCCCATGTGCATTCCTAGATCCTGTTTTACTCATTTAAATCAAATTGATAAATCTTTTAATTGTAGGTTCCTTTTCATCCCTTTCTTTTCTCTTAAAAAGTTATTGAGATATAATTCACATACCATAAAATTCACCTTTGTAATGTGTACAATTCAGAAGTTTTTGGTATATTCACAAAGTTGTTTAACCAACACAATGAATTCCAGAATATTGTCATCGTTTCCTTAAGAAATCTATACCCACTTGCAGGCACTCCCCATTTTTATTTCCCCCAAGCCCCTGCCAAGCACTAATCTTCTTCTTTTCTCTTTCTATGTCCATTCTGGGCATTTCATATGAAGGAAATCATATGATATGTGACCTTTAGTGACTGGCTTCCTTTACTTAGCATATTGTTTTCAAGATACATCAGTCTTGTTTGGCATAGAGAGTAGTGATTGTTTCATGGATATATATTCATCTCCAAGCCCATCAAGTTGTATACATTAAATATAGACAGTATTTTGGAGGCGCCTGGGTGGCTCAGTGGGTTAAAACCTCTGCCTTCTGCTCAGGTCATGATCCCAGGGCCCTGGGATCAAGCCCTGCATCGGGCTCTTTGCTTGGTGGGGAGCCTGCTTCCCCCTCTCTCTCTGCCTGCCTCTCTGCCTACTTGTGATCTCTGTCTGTCAAATAAATAAATAAAATCTTTAAAATAAATAAATATATACAGTATTTTGTATGTCAATTATACCTTAATAAAGGTGTTTAAGAAAAAGATTCACCCATCTTGTAGCATATCACCGTACCTTGTTCCTTTTTATGGCGAAATAGTATTCCATTGTATGTGTATGCCATTTTGTATATTCACTCATTAGTTAAATGTTTGGGTTGTTTCCACTTTTTGGATATTACCAAGGATGCAGCTATGGATATTCATGTTTTGGTGTGACATGTTTTCATTTGTCTTGGGTATACACCTAAGAGTGGAATCACTGAGTCCTCTGGGAACTCTATTATGAACTCCTTGAAGAACTGTTCAACTGTTTTCCAGAGTGGCTACATTATTTAACATTTCCATCATCAGTATACGACGGTTCCAACTTCTCCACATTTCTGTCAACACTTACTATTGTTCGTCTTTTTGGTTATAGCCATCCTTATAAATCTGAAATGATATCACATTGTGGTCTTGATTTGCATTTATCTAATGCCTATGTTGAGCATCTTTTCACGTGCTTACTGGTTATTTGCACGTCAATGGAATAATCTATTCACAGTCTTTGCCCATTAAAAAAAAAAACAACTGGGTGACCATACATTCCAGGTTGCCTGTGACGCTCTCAGTTTTGCCTATTGTAGTTATTTTTTTAATTGTACTTTTAAAAAAAAAATTTTATTTATTTATTTGACAGAGGGAGAGAGAGAGAGAGATCACAAGTAGGCAGAGAGGCAGGCAGAGAGAGAGAGGGGGAAGCAGGCTCCCCGCTGAGCAGAGAGCCCGATGTGTGGCACTCGATCCCAAGACCCTGAGACCATGACCTGAGCTGAAGGCAGAGGCTCAACCCACCGAGCCACCCAGGTGCCCCTTTAATTGTACTTTTAACTTATTTATTGTTGAGGTATAGCTGACACCTCTGATCATTTTTTAAAAAATATCTTATTTATTTATTTGACAGCCAGAGATCACAAGTAGGCAGAGAGAGAGAGGAAGAGAAGCAGGCTTCCGGCTGAGTGGAGAGCCTCTGATCATTTTTAAATTGGGTTGTCTTCTTTACATTGAGTTGTGGGAGTTCTTTCTATAGAGATGATCCCCGACTTGTAATGGTTTGAGTTTATTCAGGTTCTAGAACTAGGCAAAGAGTTCTTAGGTTTGATGTAACCACAGTGCAAAAGCCACACACATTCAGTAGAAACCATACTTCAACTTTGAATTCTGATCTTTTTCTGAGCTAGTAATATGCCCTACATTCCTCTCTCATGACAAGAGCAGGAGAAGCTTCCTGTCAGGCACAGGATCATGAGGGTAAACAACTGATAACACTTACATCCATTCTGGCTATCGCTTTCAGACACTATTCAATAAATTACATGAGATAGTCAACACTTTATTATAAAGTAGGTTTTCTATTAGATTATTTTGCCCAACTATAGGCTACTCTAAGTGTTCTGAGCACAGGTCAGGTAGGCAAGGCTAAGCTATGATGTTGGTTGCAAACCTAAGAACTTTTTGCCTGGTCCTAGATCCTGAATATTTCCTTTGATGTGTTATTTTCTAAAAAAAAAACCAACAAAAAAAACCCTTAAAGTTTTATGTTCTATATCAGATCTACGATTCATTTTGAGTTACTTTTTATAAAAGATACAAGTTTTTGTTTTTTCATGATGGATCCAGCACTATTTGTTGAAAAGGCTGTCCTTCCTTTATCGAGTTACTATATTGAAATGATGGTCTTCACTCGCCATATACCACACCAGCCTAAAATACTTCTAATGCAATTTTTTCCTAGTCATAAAGTGATTAGGAAAACAAAAGAAAACACATTCAGTATTCCATGAGACGTTTTGAGATTCAGAAGTTTCCTATTTGAGAATCATAATCTTGTCTGTTTTTTCTCTAATAAGTAGCCTTTCATTGTGGCTGCAGAGAGCTAGAAACATATGGTGGAAAGGGAGTGCCTAGTCCCTATTATGTCTCAAGCAAAGTTTAGATAAAGAAGTAGGAGGAAGAAAAAAGAAAGACAAGAGAGGGCCTGCTCTTTGGCTTGGAATCTATTACTTTTTACCTGGGTGACCTCGGACTGCCTTCCAGTTTGTCAGTGGGAACCACAGACTTTCTTGGCAGACTCCTTGTTGTAAGCAACCTCCCCGACATAAAGCTTCCTGCCCAGGTTTGGCTACAGCAAACTTCTGGCCCCCAAAGGAGAGAAGGAAGTGCAAGGCTTTTGCTCTCAGGAATCCATTTCTCTTCCTGAGGCTGGAGGAGGTGAGACTTCCTGGGTACACAGGGAGCTGAGCAGCTGGCCAGTGGAGAGCCTGGATTAGCTCCACTGTTGGATGGAGACATGAGGGGGCCATAATGTGCTCTCCACCCTGCTCCCCACACAGCCCTCCCACCTGCCCTGAGGCTGTAGAAAAGATCAGTGACTTAAATGGATTAGTAAAAGCCTGCCTGTCCTCTTCCTGCTGCCACCCAACCTAGGGCTGGCGATTAGTGGGTGGCAGCTTTGTCGGGTGTTGGGGGGGGACAGACAAGTAAATGTCAGCTTTGGTTTAAAGGAGCCCTTCTAAGAAGAGAGGAAGGAGAGGACCAGCCTTCTTGATCCCTCCTCCAGCAAAGCAGCCCCATGCTTTCTTGTGAGTCTGCTCCTTTTCAAATACAGGGCTTGCTCTTCCGTCTAGTGATTTTCGCTCTTCATGCAGGTGTTGGGGATCATTATAGCCACTGGCACCAAATCCAGCTCTGCACGTGGCAGAGGAAAAGACATGAATCATGCATCAGAGATAAAACAATGTTGTTAACCTACTTTCCCAGATAGAGCGGAGCCCGGGCAAAGGATGCTCCCTGGGCATGGCTAACTGTCTTGAACAGCACAGGCCCCCCTCAGAGGAAGGGGCCCTTCTCAGGGTTCATTTGTTCATTCATTTATTCCCTGAAGCCTTCACTTGGGAGTTTATTTGCTCATTCACTGAATCAGCGGCTGGCCTAGCCAGCTCCCCCCATAAGCATTTCTGTAGTTTCTCCTGTGTGCCCAGCCCCAGAGATGCAGGAGATGCAAGCATGGTGCTTCAAGCTGCCAAGGGGCCTGGATGGTGCCTGGGCTGACGTGGTGAGTGTGGCACCAATGTGCTTGAGGACATTGCGGAGACTGCCACATACGTGTCATTGCAGGCATGAGCCCAGCCTCTGTGACCCTGGCCAGTGCCCTGCAGGTCAGGGGCGAAGCTCTGTCAGAGGAGGAAATCTGGTCCCTCTTGTCCCTAGCTGCTGAGCGGCTCCTGGAAGACCTCCAAGAAGGTAAGAGAGAGTGTCTGGGGCAGGTAAATCACAGCGAGTTGAGTGCAAAGCTTCCCAAACACATTTCTGGCTGCTGCTTCTCAGATGTGTTACCAGGTGAACAAAGGACATCTACCTTTGGAACTGTACCGGGAAGGCAGGCTTGGATCTTGGACCTGGTGTGCAGCAGAGCTGAAAGAAAGGCC
Source organism: Mellivora capensis (assembly GCA_004024625.1). Lineage (NCBI taxonomy): Eukaryota > Metazoa > Chordata > Mammalia > Carnivora > Mustelidae > Mellivora > Mellivora capensis. The sequence goes on along the minus strand of PISX010014051.1, from coordinate 46,833 downwards.
TTGCTTCTAGGGAGACAGGGGCTGCAGCAATCGGGGCCTCTCCCCATACTGGGACAGTTGCAGTATAAGGAGACAGGGAACAGCTACCTGGACAGCTGACAACCCCAGGCTGACCCCTGCTGGGTGGTGTGTCACCTTGTGTCCCTGCAGGGGATAGAGAACCCACATACTAGTTGGTCTAAAGAGGAGAAGGGAGGTTAATACAAAGAATTATTAAATTCCGGCTGAGGACTAATTTTAAGATAGGAGAAAATTTTACATGGTCCCCAGGGCTGAGGGCCGCACCAGTGAGGCACAGACTTTGAAGGGAAGCCCCTTGCCCAGCTTGGGCTTCAGATTTGCTGGAGTTGCTGTGCTTGGAGCCCACAATGACGGCGAACTCCGCTGCTCTGCCCGGCTAGAAGTGGCCAGCAGTTACTGGACAAATGAGGCACAGGAATCGCCCACAGGGGCCCGGTGACCCCCTGGGTGGACGCGGGTACCGGGGAGCCACACCTTTGGGAGTCTGTGCGTGCAGATGGCCTGGAGCCCGCGGGATGTGTGTAGACCGAAGGATCACTTGGCCAGGCCGGACCGGGAGATGGCCGCCGAGCCCGAGCCCGAGGCTCCTGCGCTTGGTGTCTCGGTGCAGCAGCGCGTCACTGGGGCGTCCTCGCGCGCGCTCCGCGCCCGGGGAGCAGCAGGAGGGGTCCCCGCCTCCCGCAGTGTCTCTCCAGCGCCCTCTACTGAGAAAGCTGCAGGTTGCACTCGCTGTAAAGGACAGATGCGGGAGAGAGCAGGTATGGAGAGATGAGTTTGGAGCGGCCAGACATTTCGTGGGTCACTGGAACAAATACCGAGTACCCACACTCAGAGATCAGCTCTGAAGTCACACGTGCCTGGGGGCCGCAGGACCGCAGTGGAGGCGCCCCAGGCGCGAGATCACACGAATAGCAGCAAGTCCCAGTGTGGGAGATTAGGAGGCTGTGCACCTGTAACCTTCAGTTTCATCTTCCCCGTGATCCTTCACTCCTTGTTCCCTGGCCGGGGGGGAGACTGGGGGAGGGTTGAATTTATTCCACTTCATGTTTCCCTGGGTCTTGCTCTTAGTCCATCCCAGGGGCACCAGCTGGTCACAGTCTCAAAACTGCCCGTCCGGACAGTGGTCCCATCTCTATGCTACCATCATGGCCTTGGTTTCAGATTCCTCGGACTATGTGGTCTGTCCCTGGTCAGCCCTGCTGTCTGCAGCCGGAAGTCTTTCTTTCCAGGACCATATTTCTAACATAGCAGCTACTCCTTTCAAGGCCCCTGAACTGCTACAGGGACAGAGTGACGAAGAGACGTCTGATGCATCTCAGGTAAGGTGTTCGGCAGCTCTGCAGCACCCCTGGGCCTCTCCGGGGAAAGGCCTCGTTCTAGGACATTGGACCTGTCTTGGGGGTGGTGTCCCCAGCTCTTGGCTTAGCCCCCAGAAACACTGAGACAGAATAGGTTGAAAGAATTTTATTACCAGGACTGCCTGCCTTTCTTTCTTTCTTTTTTTCTCTCTCTCTTTTTTTCTTTTTTGGCCAGCAATGTATCAGCTCTTAGATGATGACAGGTCAACTTCTCTGAGCTCCAGTTTCTGCATCTGTAAAATGGGGCTCATTCATTTGACCCAATCCATCAGCTTACTATAAATATTCGAAAAAAAAAGTGTTAGAAAAATTGTGGGTAAATGGTCTGGGACATTGGTAGCCTTGGCAGCGTGTGACAAAACCCAAAAACGTCCTCAACTAGGAATTTGTCCCAAGGCATGAGTGAAGAGGGAGTTCGCTGCAGCAATGTCTACTGCTGTATTGTTGACATTAGTGGTAAATTAGAAGCAAACTCCATGTCGAGTAAGTAAGAGAACATTAAGGTGAGGCTGTAGGGGCTTATAGAATAGCTTGAAAAGAACTTAAATATATGCATGTACAATGTGATGCTCATTGAATACACACACACACACACACACACACACACACACACAGGAGATAGAGACAGAGATGAGAGAAGAGGAGTTCTAAAAATATATATACCAAAGTGTTTGCAGTGATCATTTCTGGATAGCAACATCAGTGATGATTTTAGTTTTTCCATGGATGTGTTTTGCTTCTGAATAGAACCAAGTCTAGTAAACGTTATTTTCAATTTTATTTTATTTTATTTATTTTTTTAAAAAGATTTTATTTATTTATTTGAGAGAGAGAGAGAGAGAATGAGGGAGACGGTCAGAGGGAGAAGCAGACTCCCCCTGGAGCTGGGAGCCCGATGTGGGACTCAATCCCTGGACTCTGGGATGATGACCTGAGCCAAAGGCAGTCACTTAACCAATTGAGCCACCCAGGCGGCCCCCACTATTTTCAATTTTAAAAAGAAGAAATTCTAGGGAGAGAGCAATGTAAGGCAGGCACACAGCACTCAGGGCACAGCAGGCACTTCCTCAGTGAGTTCTGTTTCTTCCAGTCCTTTCCTGGGAAGAGGACAGCATGGAAATCCCGCCCCTCTCAGGAGGCACCTGGAACTGGAGCTGCTTTTCTTTTGGGTTTGGAGAACAGGGCCTCCGTAGCCTCACGTCTCCCAACAGCGAAAGTCAGATCCCAACAGTGAAAGCAGCACATTCCCCATTGCGGCGGCCCCGACTCTGTCCCCGCACAGGCAGTCTCCCAGCCCTCCAGGCCCCAACACCCTTTCCTACACTGACAGAATCCCAGGGAAGAATCCCCGGACTCCTGTGTTAGACACAGACGTGGGTATGTCTCAGTCCCTCTGTTTGGGTCTCTCTGGTGGTGCCCCCTCCTCTCTGGCCTCGGCTGAGATGTCACAGCCGGAGTCGTGGGATCTGACTTTCTGAAGTCAGTTACAGCAGAAGCCACAATAATAAATAAGCATTTATTGAGAACTTAGTATGAATTAGAGGCAACATAGCCAAGGCCCTGGGCAGGGGCTCTGGTTCAAGTTTAGGCTTTAGGTCTTCTTTGTAAAAGTTCCTTAAATTGCCTTTGGTTTGTCTCTTCTGTAGAATGGAGACAATTAAAATACTGACCTCCCAGGACAGGTGTGAGGATGAAATGAGTTAATATAAGTAAAAGTCTTAGAGCCCAGCTTGCCAGGTAACTGCTCTGCATCTGGTAATCGTAACAATAATTATTATTACCATTTCCAGGTGTTTTTTACTCAATGTTCATGAGTAGTCAGGCAGAACCCCCACTATAAAGACGAGGCAAGTGAGGCTCGGAGAAGTCAGATACTGCCCTTCCCTTTCACCATGTTGCTTTCTGACAGCACATGGTGCTTTTAAATCAGGCCTCCCCATAGGGTGTCACCGACAGAGGGCTTTGGCTACACTGACCAGAAAGCCCAAAATACAGAGGCTGAAACCACAGATACGGTTAGGATTTGCCTCACAGGAAGTCTGAGGATTGGCCACCAGCTCCGTAAACATCATCAAGGATCCTGGCTATGTCTTTCCATCCCACCATTCTCAGCTGCTCGTGTTTTGCTCTCACACCTGTTGTTTCAGGAACCAGGAGACGTGGTGGTTCCACGTATCCCATCAGTGGGCAAGGCAAAAAGGAAGAAAGATGGGGCGAATTACCTGCGTTCTTATTGTCAGTAAAGCAAAGGTGCTCTCAAACGCCCCTTAACAGACTTCTCCTGCATCGTTTGCCAGAGTGTGGTGTTATGGTTCCTGGGGCTTTAGGCCACAAGAGTAGGAGGGAGACGGGAAAGTCTATGGGGGTCGCAGACGCTTGTGGGGCTAGCCAGCTGTGCGTGCAACCGGAATGGTGCTTTGTTTGCAGGACCACGGAATAATGGAGGTGATGGCAATCTAACCTGGTGTTTTTTTGTCTTGGGCAGATGCACGTGTATTCTTTGGGCATGACCCTCTACTGGTCAGCAGGCTTCCACGTCCCACAAGATCAGGTCTGTAAACGAGAAATGCCAAGTCTTGCTGGGTCATTCTTTGGATTTCGTTAGCGGTTTTCTTCAGGACGGGGATCACATATCTAGAGCCACGTGCCACCACTCTGTCCTCCTAGGTTCTAGGAAAGCACGGCTGGCCCATCACAGAGGGCCTCCTGCTGAGTTCAGAAAGCACCTCAGAATGCTGCTCAGTCTGGCAATGCAGCCAGCCACGATCTAGAACTGGCAAGACTTACAAGCTCAGAGGAAGTAGCAAGTCTAGAGGGTTTTACAGATAACGAAGATACCGATGTAGAAAGCAGCCCTTCCTGAGGTGAAATGCTTCCCTGAGAAACGGTTCTGTGCTCAACGAATTTGGGAGAATGCTGGCTACGATAGCTTCCTCTCAGAGATTTGGCAGAGTAATTTATTAAAGACTCTGAGAAAGCCTAAAGCAAAGGAAAATTTAAACTCTATCACAGCACTGTATAAAAATTTTGACTACAGAATGTGTGTGTGTGCAAATTCTCATCTGACACTATAAGAATTCCTAAGAGACCAGTGAGTTAGAGAACCCCATCCTGTCTCCCTCCCTCCCTTCCTTCTTTCCTCTTGCCTTTGTCCTTTCTAATTCAACATCCCAATGTTTCCTGGTGTTTTTTGTTCTCATCCCTCTTCATGTGAAATCTCTCTTAGCTTCCCACTACCCATGGGATGAGGTTCTACTTCTCAGCAGGGCATACCTGGAGCCCCAGTTGGGGTTCTTACTTGTGGACCAGGTTCTTCTCTGGAGCTCTGCTGTCATCCAGGCTGGCTTCCTGGGCATGTAGCATGTGTAACTGTAGATTGCCCTGCACTTACAAGGGCCCATGCTTGATTTAATGCTCTGATGTCACCGGCTTAAAAACCCTGAAAAGTTTTGAACAAGGGGCCCTGCATTATCCCTTTATTTTCCTGGGTTCTGTTCTGTCCATAGCCCCCTTCTTCTCAGACATGTCCCCCTTCGCATATACTGCTCCCTCTATCATGGTTCACTCCCCCACTTTTCTCCTGGTTAACCCCAGTGTGCTTTCTGAGGTTTAGTTCAAGTTCTTTCCTCCAGCTCCAAACTCCCTTCCCAGGCTGGGTTAGATCTTTTCCGCTGTGTTATTACCATATCTTGTACTTTCCAAGACCAAAGTCTTTGACCCTTGAGTTGACCATCTTTCTCATCAGGCTGTGAAGTCCTTGAAAGCAGGGAGTGTCTACCACCTTGCAGTTCCAGTAGCCTGGGGCTCTGGGCACATCCGATGTGCTTGGATTGGCTGCCTGAGCCCAGGACACAGTATCTCTCTTACTTGGAGATGGGGATTCCCAACTGGTGCTGGATGGCCAGAAATGGTAGTGCAGCCTTTATATTGAAAATGACTTGCAGTACAGGGAGTGTGAGAAAAAGCCTGATGTTGAGTCTGATTTTGAGGACTTCTGCATATAAATGGTGGCCACTGAAATGCGTGAGGAAAGTGCTTAATAAAATGTTTTTTCTTTTGCTTGATGGGTACATGTGACATAAAGTTCTTCCGATGATTGTTGACCTTGTGCTGACCACTGGAGATTCCAAAGGGGAAAAAAGCACAGTCCTTACATTTCCCAGAGCTCATATTCTAGGGGATGGATCCCAGTGAGACCCACCTAAATAATCTGGGAAGTAATTCGGTAGAAAGTAATTGAGGAAGTAATTTGAGAAATAATTACGTTGGAGACGTAATCGAGAAATAATTTGACAGGTTTCCCAGGTGGGTGTGAGTCGAAGGCTGATCCCTGGTTTGAGCTGAGTGCTTGGCATTGGTGGAAATTCATTCTGTCAAGCACCCATTCTTCATAAGTATTCCAGGCACGTGTCTGTGCTCTCTGTGCACCAAAGAACATTCCAGACTAGAAAGTAGCCAACTTCACACAACTGGCGCAGAGATAATTGCTCTGCATTTTGTGGCCCCAGTGACAGGGCTTGTATCTGTCCCTAAACTCTCCAGAAGGGGCAGGCATCTGTCTAGTGGTGATGAGATCCTCCGTGTCCGGGAGTCCCCACTGCACACCCGACAAGGCGTTGGGCTCAGCGGCAGTAGCTCTCCGGACTTCTTACATAGCCCCTTTCCTCTCCAGCCTCTGCGGCTACATGAGCCCTTGCACTCTATTCTGCTGACTATGTGTGAAGACCAGCCTCGCAGGCGCCTGCCCCTGCAGTCGGTTCTGGAAGCCTGTCGGGTTCACCGGGAAGAGGTGGCTGTATACCCAGCTTCTGCCAATCTCCATGTCCAACGGCTGGCCGGCTTAGTTCTGGGCACCATCTCTGAGGTCAGTGGAGATCTGTGCTTCCCAACCCAGGGGACACTAGCTACAGGTAGCTGTTAACATTTAAATGAGCTAAATTATAGTTCATTGAAATGAAATGAAATAAAATATTCAGTGCCTCCATCCCACCGACCACGTTTCAAGAGCCCAGTTGCCACGTGTGTCTGGTGATGAGCCTGCTGGACAAGGCAGATACAGAACAATCTCGTCACGGTGGTTCTGTTGGGCAGCACTGGTGAAGACTTGCGGGCAAGCCCAGATTTCTAGTGTGGCTGAGGCTCTCGGGATCTTTCAAAGAGCCCTTTATGTAAAAAAGCAATTGTGTTTATAACCCACGAGTCAGCTCCCCTATTAAAATTTGACGCGGTCTCCAGCAAAGAGCCTTCCCTGACGGTGCCCTCAGTCCCTGGCTACTCCCTCCATCTGCTGTCCTGGGTCTGCCGAGAGTCCCTGTGTTGCGCGTGTCACACCGTGTTGCTTGCTGTCCTGTGCATTCCCCACCATCTAGGAAGAGGCTCACACATAGTAGGCATTTGGCTTAAGTTGGGTTCCCTTGAAGTGAAGCCAGAAATGGTGATATTTATGCGTTATTTATTTTAAAGATTTATCTATTTATTTTAGAGAAAGAGAGAGAGAGCATGGGTGGGAGGGGTAGAGGGAGAGGCCGAGAGAATCTCAGGCAGACCCCATGCTGAGCGCAGAGCCTGATGAGGGGTTTGATCTCACGACCCTGAGATCACGACCTGAGCAGAAACCACGGCCAGATGCTTAACTGATTGTGCCTCCCAGGCACCCCCATGCATGCTACTTATTGTGGAGGTGCCTCTAGGAGAGGGGGAATGCTGGAAGGAGGACAGGATGGCTGACAAGCCCAGCCTGGAGGTGATCTCAGGTGGAGACACCTCAGCCTGGCCCCATGGAAGGTGGGTTGTGGTTTCTGGAGCAGTAATTGTGTCAGTGTTGGCCCCCGTGAGGCAGGGAAAGTGTGGGAAAGAGGTTAGTGAGGTGCCTGGGATATAAATGCAAGGAGGTCTGCATCTCAGAGGAACCAGAGGGGGGCAGGGCTGGAGACTGGTTGGGTAGCTGTGCACTTGTCCAGTGATCAGGCTGGAGAACTGAGACCAAGACTAATGCAGGGGCCATGTGGATGGAGAGCAGGGGACAGTTGGGGTGTATGCTGCCCCCAGTCATTTTGAAAATGTCTCTTCCATCTTGTCCTCCTTCTTGGATCCCTCTGTCTTGGCATCTGAACATATTGCTCCTATTCAAAGAGCCAGAAGAGCTAGAGTGAAGCACAAATCACACGGTGAGGTCAGGGAGATGGGCAAACAAGAAAACGTGATATGATGTAGAAGTAGATGTAAGGTGACGAGGGAAGGTGACAAAAGGGACACTTCCCTCTGCCTTGAGGGCAGACATGGAGAGGTTTGGAAGTAGAGAGAACATCACTCTGGGTCTTAGAGGCACAGAGGGGTTTAGCAGGGAGACCCTAGGCAGTGGGGGGAATGCATGAGCAAAGGCACAGTTGTGGAGGGGTCCACTGGTAGTGGGGGAGGGGAGCAAATTACCTCTAGGGTGCCTGTGGGTGGTGGAGTCTGGAGCCCATTCTGGTTGCCAAAGTGTATTGTTGGGCTCTCACTGTGTACAACAGACACTTCCGAACTGACTTAATCTGACAGCCAGTCTGTATGTGTCTATACAAATGTCCCCTCTTGACTTTGGGTTGTGGATGTGTGGTGCACTTGACCTTCAGGTGGAGAGGGGAGCTGTGGAAGGAAGCTACTCTGCGCAGCGGGACCGAAGCCGCCTGCTCAGGAGTAGGCTGCATCAGGTGAGCTGTGAGGACCCAGCAGCAGGCGCCCTGGAGCGACCACACCCCTGCAGAGGTGGGTACAGCACCCCGAGCATTCCCGTGCTATTGTTTCCTGCGGCTAGTGGGCCAGATGTTCACCCGGGCAGGCTCCCCTCTTCCAGGAGCCCCCAAGGAGAAGAGGGTGTGTCCTTAGGAAAGCATCATCTGGAGATAATTATTTATTTCAAACATAAGCCCTTTTTTAAAATTGAGTTTGAACTATCCATCCTGATCAAACAAATTTCAACAAATGACATAAGAGCAAAACAAAGCAATCTTTTAAAGATTCTTTTAGTTGTTGCTCTAGTCGTGTTAGAGGAACTGTTTTTTGAACAATCTTCAAATCTTCAACTGTTCTCTACTCTTCAACGGAATCTGAGGGGCAACTGGGTGACGGGCATTAAGGAGGGCACCTGATGGGTGGGGCACTGGGTGTTACATGCAACCAGTGAATCGTTAAACTCTATCTCTGAAACTAGTAATACGGTATATGCTAACTAAATTGAATTTACAGGGAGAATGAAAAAAAATAATGTTTGCTGTCCCTAAAACAAGGCACTCTTTGCCTCTAGGTTTTGTCTCTCCCTCTCAAAAAAATAAGTTCCCCTGACTCTCTGGAACTGTCATTTCCATTTCTCACATGAGCAAATAGACTCAGAGAGGGTAAGAATTTTGCCAAAGTCACACAGCCAGTAAAACACGATGCTGATATCCACACCCCAGGCTGCTCAATTTAAGAGATCCATGCTCTTTGCATCTTCCCCTGCCCTCCATCATGCTGTTTGCTTAGTTTCAGAGAGAAGCACAGATACCCAGAGCTCCCTGGAGCCTGGTCCGAGCACCTCAGTCCCCAGTCACTGCAGCCTCTCGGCCAGTAGGTAAGCAGCAAGGTGTGCAGTGTGTGGGCCACTTGTGGGGACTACCGTATCTTGCTTCTTGGCTGATTACTAATGCGAGACCTTTTGCTGCTCCAGAAAAAGCTGACCCTACTCCATCGGCAGGTGGAAAAAAAAAAAAGCAAACCCCACATTCAAGCTGATGTGCAGCCAAGGTGACGAGGGGCCAGATGGCAGCTGTGCTGTCAGGCATTCTGTGTCCTCTGGGAATCCAGTTCAGGCTCCGTTCTGGAACAACAACATGCTTCCATGTTGTGATTATCTGTTGCTCCACGAGGCGGCATAACAAACGACCACAAAACACAATGTTTAAAAATAATAGTTTTGGGGCACCTAGGTGGCTCAGTCTGTGAAGTGTCTGCCTTCAGCTCAGGCCATGATGTCAGGGTCCTGGGATCGAGTCCCATGTCAGGCTCTCTCTCATGCCCTCTGCCCCTCCCTTCCACCCCTGCTAATGCTCTCAACATCTCTCTCTCTCTCTCTTTCAAATATATAAATACAATGTTTTTTTTAAAAAGTAATGGTTTATTTAGCTCTTGCTAATGCGAGTTAGACAATTCAGGCTGTGCTCAGCTGGAAGGTTCTTCTGGACCCTTCTGGAGGCCCTTGTGTTCTGTGACCAGTTGCAGCCTGGCTAGGCAGCTTCACTTTTGGGGGGTTGCTGGCTGTTATCTGGGGGAACCCTGGCTCTCCACCAGCAGGCTAGCCTGGGATTGTCCTTATGATAATGGCAGAGTTGAGAGAGAGAGAAAAGGAAGGGATGAAGGGAGAGAGAGGCACAGGGCATGGGTCGTGAAGAAAAAGTGGCTGGTTTTGGAATCAATCTGACATAGATGCTCAAATCTGCTCCAAAACCACATGGGACCATATCTTCCTGCATCTGGAACATTAGGAATTTTGAAGTTTGGGTATTTATTTCTTTACATATTGATTTGTTGTTCTACCGTCAGCCAAGGGCTGGGTGTGGCAATACTTGACATCACATACACAGCTGGGGCCTTGACTGGATGCTATAGGGTTCATCTCATAGTAATTTTTTTCCTGCTATTTAAAACTCTGTTTTTTTTTCCCCAGTGAAAAGAGCTTTTTTTTTTCTGATTCCATAAACAATGTATTTTTTTTTTTACCAAAACATTTCAAACACTGTATAAAACTAAGTAGGAAAGTCAGCATCCCCTGTGACCCCATCACCAGCTTCAAGTCCTTCAGGAGCTGGGTCGTAGGACTGCCTGTCCTGAGCACAGTGAGCTGAAGCAGGGTTGTGGGATGGGGAAGAAATGGACTGAGACCTGGCCCCTCACACCCCACCCTGCTCCTGTGGCTCTGCAGCCTCAGCGACCTCCTTGGAAAAGTATACATGGTAACTCTCCCCCTAGGCGTGGGGCAAAGGGAAAGTAGGGGTCGTGCCCTGTCCAGTAGAGCACCTGTGCACCGTGGGCTTTCATTGCTGGTGGCCGTTTCCATTGTGTGTCATCTTTCCCCTTCTTGACTGCTGGCCAGTGCTCTGCCAATGAAAGCTCCCCCAGAGCTTGAGGACGGACAGCAGCTCAGCTCTGGCTCCATGCTCCCAGTGTCTGCAGAAACCTCACAGTCAGCAGTTCCTTCTCAAAGGGCTTTTCTGCAAAGAAAAGGAAAGGTGAGCAAAAGAGGACCGAAAGACCTTCTCCAAAGAGGTTTGAGTGGGGAGCTGTGTGGCTGACACTGTCGTTGAAAATGGGCAGGCTCCCTGGGCTGAGGTTTTCAGCCCTGGCATCACCCCTTCTTGAACAGCCCTGCCAATAGCTGAAAATTGTTTTAATAACCACATAAGCCCTGTGGTTTAATCATGAAGGGATGAGGGTCCCCTGGAGCAGGGACAAGCCCCTGCCTGGCTGTTCACGGAGGAGGCTGCCTTTGCTGGGCTTTTGGCCTGGGCATCTGCAGCCCTTCGGGAACATCAGACCCAGATGCCCCCAGAAAGCCTTCATTTGTTGGCCTATCTGTTGCCGAGAGATTTGCTTAAAGCGCCCTAGCCAATTTGAGAGGAGTTGAGCCTAGAGTAGCCTCAGGACATCCTCTCCTTTGCGGCTCTGGGCTCCCACACTCCCCATGCCCCTGCTGCCCTCAGAGACCACTCTCCCACGTTCTCAGGTAGACAGGGTCTGGGACGCCTTCCTCTTCTTTGGCTTTTTGCCATGATCACTCAATAAGGACACTTCGACGAGACTCTCTCAGGACACACATCATTTACTGGCTGGCCTTTTGCCCTTTTGAACAGGAGTCTGGTTGGTTTCCTTGGGGGGCACATTAGTAGGCCTACCCAATCCTATCACTTTTAGATTTGAATGAGCTTCTTAACCTCTCGGAGCCCCGATTTTCTGACACATGGGTTGAGATTATGCACCCCACAGGATGATGGCTGGGTGTAACTAACGATAGGTGTGAAAGCGTCTCCCCATCCCAAGCGTGATATAAACAATGTGAAATTGGAAAGAGCTGCCCATGTTATCGATTCAACATACAGAGCTAGAAAAATGTTCATCCAGTTGAAACCTAAATGTATTTTTGCTTTAGAAAATCTCTAGCATATAATATATATTTGTATTATAAAATGTGTTTTATAATTTTGATACATTCAAAAGATTATGTAATGATGTGTGAATTATGAAACACACAATGAAGCAGACACCCAGCTTAAGAGCTAGGACATCACCAAGAGCACTGTACCCACTGTTAAGACGTCTGCTTTGAGATGCCCAGCTTCACTGAGTTGAGCTCTGTTGAGCCTCCCTCATGCTCCCCCACACCCCAGCCCATTGAGCCCTGTTTCCCTTAAGCCTTTTTCCTGTTGGCTCCCAGGAAGTGAGTGCTGGTAGAGGGTGAGGGGAGGTGAGTGCATTGGGGAAGCCCAGTCCAAGAGCTGAGGGACCAGACCCTCTGGATTGTGACTTCTCTTATGTACCATGAATGATTCTTAGTGTTTTTCCCAGTTCTCTAGGCCCGAGTTCATCTTGCTGGCTGGAGAGGCCCCAGTGACTTTGCATCTACCCGGATCAGTTGTGGTAATTGCTGGGATAACTGGGCAGGGGTCGGGGGTGGTGAGGGAACCACCCTGCTGGGCAGTCCTGGAGGCTGACTGACTTCTAACTGCGGTTTCAGGCTGGGGTGCTTGCTCTCTCCTCCAGACTCCTGCCAGAGCTCTGGGCTAAGTCACACTCCTGCTTCCTGTCCTTCAGCACTCCCTCTTCTCCTCGAACAGGAGCCCTCTGCTACTTCTGGCTCAGCCTTGCTTGTCTTTCCAGACTCAGCTCAACTTTGTCACCTTAACGGGTCAGCAAATATTGTTTAAGCATCTAGCATGTGCCAGGCACTATTCCAGACCCCAGATTGTTAATGTGCACACAAGAGGGTCCTTTCCATGTGCAGCTTTCATCCTAGCATATCTGCATTTGTCTAGTGTCAGGTGGAAAAGTCGGTCTCCCTTCCCTTAGCCCTGCTTTCCCAGTCCTGGGAAGACTGTGGACCCCCGAGAGGTTCAACCTCTGTATGGAGAGGCACTCAGTGCCTGGATTGGGGGTGAGTGAGAGGCTTGGCTCTGCTAAGACCCAGTGAAAGAGCTTTGGTGATCCCAGGCCAGAGTGGGGACAGTTGCTGCCACGCCCTGCTCCGAGATGTCTTGGGGGCATGTGTTCTTTCCTAGGACCCTTCCTGAGCCAGCTTTCTGCAGAGGAAGGGAGTAATAGGCTGCCCTGGGTGGAGAGTAGAAAGGAGGAGTGGGAGGGCCAGGTTGAGGTGGGCTGGAGCACCAGTTCACTGCTAGAACCATTCTGGCAAGTGGGGCCATGGAAGCCCCATGTGTAGCTCCATTGTCCCATTGGACCTCACTTAGAAAAACACATGTTCAAGGACACAACTATTAAGAATTTCAAGAGGGCAGTTGTAGAGCATTAAACCCAAGCAGAGGGCCCTTCGAGCACATGGGGTGGCCCCCACATCTCTCTCAGCTGATTCATCAGGGAGCCTTGGCGTATGATCAGCCCTGCCCCGGGTCATATGGGAACAATCTCCCATAGGGTCCTCAGGTCCGTACTGGCCCCTGGAGTGTGGGGCCTGCCCCTGGGTGCCACAATGGATAAGGTGTGGCCATAAAGTCATGCATGACAGTGTCCATCCTTAACTGTCCTCTAATGAGGACTTTGTCAGGGGAGATCTGGGCCAGGCTTCTGGCTGTGGGCTATGATGGTAGAATTATGGGGCATTCTGGGTGACTGAGCGACAGCGACTGTGGTCAGCATGGGGCTGTGGTGGCAGATGAATCTGGAATTAATTGGAACAGGGTGAAGTGAGAAAGCAGACGGCTGCTCATCTTTAGATGTGGTTCTGGTGACTGATGTCTGGATTCAGAGCAATCCCCTTAGCCTTTAACCTCCTCACCAATCTGTGCCCACCCCTCTTCTTTCTTCTGGGCTATCCCTGGAGGAACAGATTCAGGGTGATCAACACCCCTGCGACATCTGATCCATGCAGGAGGGCCCTGAGCAGCCTAAGTCCTCCCAGGAAGTAGAGCCCAGGGGGTGGCTGGGATTTCAGGCAAGTGGAGGCATGTAGACTGGCCTCCCAGCCTTCATGGCCCCTGAGGAGCCAGGCAGAGTGTGGATTTGAATCCAGTTCTGCCTCTTACTAACTCTGGCACCATCCCTTGGTGTTCTTACCATCCCTTCCTATTAAGCAGGTCCCTTACTGTCTCTGAACTCATCTCTCCTCTTCTGGGTAGAAACCCTAACTTCTTATTTCTTAGGGTTATTTGTCACGATGTGAGACAATGCATGCCAAGTGTTTAGCACAGTAGCCAGCCACAGCAAAGACTCCATGTCATGTACTTATTGTTACAGTAGACACTATCTATTGTTTTCAGACCAAAAAAGGGAAGTCCTATTTGGCTCTCAGGGACCTCTGCGTGGTGCTGTTGAGTGGGCAGCGTCTGGAGGTGAAATGTGACATTATGTCAACAGCAGGAGCCGTCTTCAATGCTGTCATGTCCTTTGTCCACCTTGGGGAGCTCACGTACTTTGGCTTGGCTTATGTGAAAGGTGAGTGGCTCCTGGGCAGCCCACAGCAGACCTGCTGCCTCAGGTGACCCAGATTCTGAGTACCTGAGCCCTCTTCCTTCGAAAAAAATTGCTCGAGGCTGGGACTCATCACCTTGCACATCTAGACATCCGTTAGCATGGGGAAGGCTTCAAGGGCTCATTGCAAAGTGTCAAGGAAGTGCAGAAGATGATAATGAGACCGTGTGTGAAAGATAGTGCGGGTTTCCGTGAGGGGTTGGGTCTGGCTGGTCCGTCTCAAAGCATTGGTGTCAGACAAGTGAGCATTGAAAGCGTTTCCATGTAGGCAGGAATATGAAATGGCGCAGCCACTGTGCAAAGCTGTATGGTGGTTCCTCAAAAAATTAAAAATCGATTTACCACGTGACCTGGCAATTCCACTTTTGCGCAAGTGTCCCGAATAATCGAAAGCAGGATCTTCAAGAGAAATTTTTACACCCATGTTTGTAGGAATGTTGCTCACAGCAGCTAAAATGTGGGAGCCACCCATGTGTCCATTGACAGATGAATGTGCGAGCAAACTGTGGTCTCTACATATAATGGATTTCTCTTCCACCTTAAAAAGAAGGACGTTCCAGCATATGCGACAATATGGGTGAACCTGGAGGATGTTGGACTAAGTGAAATAAAACACTTGCAAAGAGACAAATATTGTATGACTCCACCTGTGTGAATACCAAGGATAGTCAAAATTGTAGGAACAAAAAATAGAATGGTGGTTGCCAGGGGCTGAGCGGTGGGGACCAGGAGATATGGTTTGATGGGTTTAGAGTTGCAATTCCACAGGATGAAGCATGCTGGAGCCGGAAGGTGGTGACAGCTTCCCAACACCGTGAATATACTTAATAGTACTGAGCTGTACATTTAACTATGGTTAAGATGGTAAATTTGTTATCGTGTATATTTGGCCACAATAAAAACAAATTTTAAATTTCCAAACAATCATACAGGACTGATGGGAAGTCGGCACCCCACCCAGGAGCCCAAGTTAAGAGTCCATTATGAAGATCCTGAAGGAAAGCCTTCTTCCCTTCTTCCCATCGCTGCCCTCCCATTAAGGGGCTCCTATTTCTGTCTACACAAATATACCTTTGCTGTTGTCAAAGCTCTTTAACTACTGTGTGGGATAATGGGAAGGAGGCGGGGTGGGGATCATTTGGGCTTTCAGGTTCAACTCTGGCTCTGCCAGCCCATCTTGCTTAGGAGTCCTCATCTTTGTGTTCTATTCTCCCATCACCGATGGGAGGAGCTCGGGAGCTTGTCGTGGGAGGTTATTCAGTGTGCCATGGTCGGGGGGTGGGGTGGGGTGGTATCCTCTCTCCACAGCTCCCACAGAACTCCGAAAGAGCCCTTTCTTAAATAAAATTGAACAACTGCTATATGCTTTGATGAGATGGACTGACCTTTGCTTGATCTTTTGTAAAATGTGATTAGAAGAATCTTTAGGAAACATTGTATCATTATTGATCCATAACAGGCAACTGACAGGAACTTGCTCTGACAGTGTGCTTGCTCTGAGTCCAACCTTGCATTTTTCCCATACTGTTTCCTCCCAGTCAGGTGCCCGTCCCAGACACCTCTCTGTGGACATTTTAGAGCTGCTTAACTGGGATGTCCTGGGTAAATCATTCAAAAGTCATCAGTTGGGGTTTGGAAATAAACCCCGTTGGGAGCTTTGCTAGCCAAACTGTAATGGAGACCTGCCTATGGCTTGGGGAGAAGTGGCCCTAAGGGAAGGGTGAGTTGGTATGGGGAATCAGATTCAGCAACAAGAGCTGAGGGCAGAGGGGGCAGAGGTCTGGATGAACACTATTTGAATTTCACCTTCCTCCCTTTTCCCAGCATGCACAGCTTTTGAGAAAAAAGGTTGGTTATCCACTTAACAGGTCCACTTTCCAAAACTTGGTACAACTTCTGTGCCCAGGCAGCTTGCTATCGTGTGGCCTCTGGGCTGAGAGGTGAAGCATGGAGAAGGGTATGGGTCAGGGAGGGCAAGGCTGGGGCAGACCTACAAGGGTCCCTGAGGGAGTGGGGTGGGGGGTCAGGCTTCACCTTGAGAGCGGAGGCACGGAGGCAGTGTGAGCAGTGGCTGGGCTGATTTAGCCTCCCTCGCAGAGGCACTGGAGGACAGACTCGGTAGGAGCTCAAGGCCTGAACTTGGATCGGAGTTTCCAAGCTGGCCATGTTCAGGTCAGAAGGTAAAGATGACTCCACTCATGCCCTGTCTTAGTTTTCTGGGGCTGCTAAATGAAATACCGCAGACTAGGTGGCTTTAACAACAGGTCTTTATATCTCACAGTTCTGGAGACTGGGAAGTCGAAGATTGGAGTTGGAGCATGGCCAACTCCCAACTCCCAAACCCAAGATTTGGGATTCTGCTCCTGGCTCCCAGATGGGCACCTTCTCATGGTGTCCTTACATGGAAAAGAGAGTGAGCCCTGGTCTCTTCCTCTTACTACACTAATTCCAAGATAAACCTAAGTACCTTCCAGAAGCTCTACCTTACCCCCGTTATACTGGGGGTAAGAACTTTGGGGAGATACATACATTCAGTCTATATCATGCCCATGGCTGGAGGAGCTTGGGGTTGGTCCAGTTGAGACAGAGGGCCTGGCCCATGGCAGGAATAGAATAAATAGTCATTCCTTTGTTTTTCATTTTATCTGCACAGGCGGTAGCTGGAAGGCAGCTTTCAAGTGATATCTTCTCTGAGATAAAAAATCACATTTCTGCTCTTGGAGCTGAGGTCCTCTTCCTTGACTCTCTCCTTTTTGTTTCTGACTCCTGGCCCCTCGTAGACCCAGCAAGAGTCCTGTGGTGACAGGTGTCCAGGACAGGTGTCCTGCTCTCTCCTGCCCTCAGATGTCTCCTGTCTGACCCTCTGGGCAGAGCTCAGAGCTGAGGGCCTAAAGGGGTGGTACCTGCCTGACTGTTATTCCCTCTTGACTTTTATTTCAGGGAAAGAGTTCTTTTTCTTGGACAATGAAACCAGGTTGTGCAAAATAGCCCCTGAAGGCTGGAGTGAGCAGCCCCAGAAGAAGACCTTCTCGAACACCTTCACACTCTTTCTGAGGATAAAGTTCTTTGTCAGTTGCTGTGTGCAACTCCAGTGAGTCCTCCAAAATTCTTTATTTGTTCCTTCAGGGACCTGGGTCTGTGCTGGCTGACGTCAGAGTTAGAGATAATGGATAGCAAGTGCTTGGAGAGTTGTAAATTGCATGTAAATAACAACAGCCATTGTGATTGATCTTGTTGATTAGATTCCAGTATGACAGAAGAGGGGGAAGTCAGTGTTTGGGCCCTGG
Organism: Mellivora capensis; assembly: GCA_004024625.1. Taxonomy (NCBI): domain Eukaryota; kingdom Metazoa; phylum Chordata; class Mammalia; order Carnivora; family Mustelidae; genus Mellivora; species Mellivora capensis. The sequence continues at coordinate 29,453 of PISX010014051.1, read as the reverse complement.
TCAAAATGAACACTTGTCCCTTTGTTTCAAACACGGTCCACTCAAAGTCAAAGTTCTCCCTTGTCCCCAACATGACCCTCCCTCAGCAGCCCAGGGATCAGGGTTGGAGGAAAGGGTAATGTATGACTATGGAGTAGGGTCATTGCTTGTTTGGTCCTTTGCTTACAAAAAATATCACCTGAATATCAGTTTTCTCACTTGAACCACAGCAACTAACGTCTCTGTGGGCATTGTGTCAAGTGCCTGGCATATAGTGGTCCTCAACTCGTGGCAGGAGGCATGATGTGGATAAAGGAGACCACACTCATCTTACTGATATTGCCCTCTAGGTTCTGTTGGCTCGTATCCCATCTCTTGTCCTTTCCCTGCTTCCCAGACTGAGAAAACCCTCTGGTTTTAGTGTTCTCTTTCCCCCCTCAGCATTTCAGTGGCCCTTATTCCTGCATCTCTTTCCCAGGCACAGCCAGACAAGACATCAATTTTATCTGCAGCTTCGGAAAGACATCCTGGAGGAGAAGCTCTACTGCAATGATGAGACCCTGCTGCAGCTGGCGGTCCTTGCCTTGCAGGCTGAGTTTGGCAATTACCCTGAGGAGGTAGGGGTGGAAACCTGATGGGGTGGAAGCCGTGGAGGGGTCACTGGAGAAGCAATTATGGGAAAAGGGGGAACTATTAGAAATATGGATACTGGGACTTTGAGAAGTGTTTTAGCATCTACCACTAAGATTGAGGTAAATGGTATCCTACCAGCTATCTACCCATCCACCCATCCATCCCCACCTATCTGTCCACCCACCCATTTGTCTAACTATCCAACCACCCATCCACCCATCTAACCACCCATTCAGCTGTATATCCATCCACCCAAATACCCATCCATCCATCGACCCATCCATCCATCTTTCCCTTTTTTTTTTTTTTAAATATTTTATTTATTTATTTGACAGACAGAGATCACAAGTAGGCAGAGAGGCAGGCAGGGAGAGAGAGAGGAAGCAGGATCCCTGCTGAGCAGAGAGCCTGATATGGGGCTCGATCCCAGGACCCTCAGGTCATGACCCCGACTCAGGTCGGGATCATGACCTGAGCTGAAGGCAGAGGCTTTAACCCACTGAGCCACCCAGGAGCCTCTCCATCCATCTTTCATTGAATGTTCTTCACTAGGCTCTGGGGGATACAAAGATGAACAAGTCAAATGTATACATTGGAATATAGTTCTAATCTTAGGATTCTCCTAAAACAATAATTTACTAATTTATTGAGTTCCCACCAAAGTCTCTAATCTTCTTGGCAAAGCCCTTGTCTTTGCAGCAGAATCACACATACATTTCTTTGATAGAATTTGCCTGCGATGGTCTCGTGTTACTGTCCTCAGGGACTTAGTAGAGTCTACTGCTTATCAATTTGCAGATGCATCAAAGTTGGGAGGGATAATATTAATATATTCACTTACTTATTTAAAATTCAAAATGGGGGGGGTGAACCAGACAGGAAAGAGGGAGCAGCTAGATGAGCTGTGACAGAGGGCTGGGCAACTTTGCTCTGGGTTCCCAAACACCCGATGCATGTTCCACACAAGGGGAAAAGGGCTTGACAACAGACCTCAGCTGAGACTAAGTCATATGACCCAGTGATGTAACATGCCATCCAAACATAGAGTCTGCATTAGTAAAAATGGAGAGGGAAAAGCGAGGAAGGTGGGCTCCCCACCAGCCCACCGGGCCTTCTCTTGGAAGATATTGCCATTGTCACATGACAAGACCTGTGTGACTCTAGGAAGAGCTTAACTTGAAGAAGACATACTCAAGAGAGGCCCTGAGGACTGTGTGAAGGAGGAATCCACTGCTCAAAAGGAAAAACATACAAGGTCTAATCCCTATACCCCCGGGGCTTTGCATGTTTCCCAGCAGTGTCTACAGCCATCCCCACCCTACCCACCTTCTAAGGCCAATCTCAACCCCACAACTTTCCTGGCCTCTCTACAAGTAGAAGGAACCCCCCCCACCCAATCCCCACCGTCTGGTGCTTTTTGACATCTCCTTCCCACCTCTTAACCAGGAGAAGTGATGATTCAGTGATGTCTTGATAATAAGTGACAAAAAATCAAGCTCAGATTGGCTTGAATACAACATGTAATTTACTGTCTTGCAAGAATGAAGTGTCCAGGTCCTCCCTATCCTTCTGATGGCTTCTATCCCTTTTACTGCTTACTCGGTAGCTTCTTCCTCTCTCCTTTTAGCCTCCAGGGCTGGGGTTCCAGCCATGTCTATGGCTTGCTGGGCATAGGACTCAAAGAACATCAGCAGGCCTTGGGCTTCCTGCATCTCTGGGCTGTGCTCTTCTCTACAGGTTTGCCTTCAGTGGCCTCTGGATTCTACCCTCCTTGCACAAAGGGAGGAACTTCCTCTCTCTCCCTCTCTTTCTCTGTCTACCTCTCTCGGTAAGACCCTGAAAATCCTGCAGTTCTGTCTCATTAGTTCTGATAGGATGTCATGTGTCTACTGAAGCTAGTCGTTGTGGCGGGAGACGCCATGCTCTGACTAGTTAGACCTGAGTTACATGGCCACCATGAGAACCAGGGTGGAGTTCCCACTATGCAAAAGCATGGACTGAGAGGGAGGAGTGATGGCTTCTATTTCTGGAAAAAGAGGAAGTTGTGGCACGTGGCTAAAAATGTATGTCTGCCACCAGTGAGCACTTAGTGGTCAGCCATGTTACATCCCTAGTGACCAAAAGAGCTGTGTTTGGCTGGATTCTGAGTCTGCTGGTTATCATTCGGGTCTGGCCTCGTGTTATGGGCTGAAGTATGTTCCTTCAAAATTTCTTTGTTGAAGCTGTAGCCCCTAGTACTCAGAATGCGACTGTATTTGGAGATGGGGTCTTTAAAGAGGCGGTTATGTCAAAATGAGGCTTTCTGGTTGGGTCTTAGTCTGATCTGACTGGAATCCGTGTAAGAGGGGATTACGACACACAGAGAGACACCATGTTGTGGGAGCACAGGGGAGAGGCCATGTGGAGAAACAGGGAGACGGCGGCCATCTGCAAGTCAAGGGAAGAGGCTTCAGAAGGAACCAACCTGCCGACACCTGGGTCTTGGCTTTCTAGCTTCCAGACCTGTGAGAGAATAAATTTCTGTCATTTAAGACACCTAGCCTGTGGTATTTGTCATGACAGCCCTGCAAATGGACACAGCTGGAGTCTGAGAAGGGAAAGCTGCAGCCACCACCGAGTGTGGACACCGTGCAGAGATCTGTGGTCCTAGTCCTCACACGGTGCGGGGTGCAGAGGGCAAGGTGTGTGATGTCTCAGCCTGCCTGCTTCGCCTCAGTCAGTAACTGGGTTTAAGTGCAAGGACAAGCTCAAAAGTTAAAATGGTTCTTGAGAACAGCGGCTTTCAAGTGTTCTGTGCCAAGACCCATGATAAAACAACAACAAAAAAGGTAGATGTTATAGCCCAATGTCATCTTATGTTATGTTTTGTTATGTTATAGCCCCCCACACGTACAGAGAACAGAATTGAAGCAAAAGTTTAAGAAACAAGATGCACCCTTTCTATATGGGATACACACAGGGATTTGCTATTCTCTTCTAGTTCATTTTACAAATGCTGGCTCTTAAATGGCTATTAATGGCTGAACTATTAATCATTACCTCACTAGTGTGTTAGAAGCTGCAGTTTGAAAAACCCCTTTTAGACTATCCTAGAACCATGTCACTTTCCTCCAGTACATCTTCTGAAAGTACTGCCATGTCCGGAGTCTTCCAAGGCCCTCTTTGTGCCCTCACTCTGCTGCATTTTTCTTCATAGCATTTACCACTGCCTGCCATGGACTATGTCCTCATTGATCAGCCATCCTCCACTCCAGATCCTTCCCCAGATCCTGGGGAGCCTTGACTTCTCTCACTGCTGTGGACCAGAGAGGTTCCAAGATGCTCTTTGCTGTCCTCATAAGGCCCCCAAAGGCAGACCTTTCCCTTTTACGTGTATGTGTAAAGGTAGCAGATAACCCAAACCTACTCATTTGGGCCCCCACTCCCTCAGTCCTCATGTACAGAGGGCCCGCTCCATGCTTAGTATCATCTAAGCCCTCTAACCCTGCAAAGCCCATGTTATTTCCACCCCCCAGTGAGAAAGATCGTATCCCCGTGAGTCTGGGGAAGCTAGTGAGATCCCAGCCAGGACTCACTTCTGGGGCCTTGCTTTGCTGTGTGTCAGGCACTGGGCTGGGTGTATCAGAGGGTGTCAGGGAGACTCAGACAGGAGGGCCTGTCCCTGTGTCTGTGTCGTTGAGGGAGCTAGAGGGGAGGGTTCCTGCTATGTGGCACTAGCTAATGCAGCTGGGAGGCTGGGCAGCACCGCCAGCCAGATCTGGGATGAACCTCCTGTGCCCTCTGAAGGGACTTATATTTTGTCCGATAAATGGTTCTAGTGCTGGGGAAAAAAAAATTAATTTGGAAACCACTGCAGTGAAAGACTGGGAGCCACTGAAGAATTCTAAGCAGGGAAGTGACATGATTACATTTGCATTTTAAAAAGGGAGACAAAGACATTTTGGTATAAAAATAAATCTCCTTAATCACATCATTATGGCACAACAGCTTTCCTCGGGGTGCAGTCCCCATGACCTGTGGGGACCTTCACACAGGTGCAAACAGAGCCACGTCCGAGTTGCATTCTGCTTCTCCACTTGATGGCAGATGTCTTCCCATGACCTTCCTAATGACCTAATGGCCCTTGGGTGGTTACGTGGTACACCTCACAGGGGTGGACCTTTGCTCAGCTCTCCATCCTCTCACTATTGGGCAGCACCTGGAAGGGCCGTGTGAGGGGTAATACCATTATTCTTTTGTTTTTTTAAAAATATTTTATTTATTTATTTGACAGACAGAGATCATAAGTAGGCAGAGAGGCAGGCAGAGAGAGGAAGAGGAAACAGGCTCCCCGCTGAGCAGAGAGCCTGATGCGGGGCTCAATCCCAGGACCCTGGGATGGTGACCTGAGCCGAAGGCAGAGGCTTAACCCACTGAGCCACCCAGGTGTCCCTACCATTATTCTTGTCACTATTGTTTCTGATCTTCCTTTTTAATGAATGACATAGAAACCAATGCTTGCATTAGGGTTTTTCTTAGTTCCATATTGACTTCTTCTCTTGGACATAGTCCTAGCTGGGTCAAAGATCCTCAGTACTTTTAGGTTTACAGTGAAATTGAGTGGAAGATGGGGAAATATCTCATGTACTCCTTTGCCCCCACACATGCACGGCCTGCCCCATCATCAGCACCAGCCACCAAAATGGTACCTGTATTCCAGCTGATAAACCTACATCAGCACATCACTGTCCCCCAGAATCCATCACTGACATTCATGTTCCCTTTTGGTGTTGCACATTCTATGGGTCTGAACAAATTTATAATGACATATTTTCATTGGTAGAGTATCATACAGTAGTTTCACTGCTCTAAAAATCCTCTCTGTTCCATATACGCGTCCCTCCTTCTCCATTCCCCCAACCAACCACTGGTAATTACTGTTCTTTTTACCTTCTCCGTAGTTTCACATTTTCTAGAATGTCATGTGGTTGGAGTCATACAGTACATGGTCTTTTCAGATTGACTTCTTTCACTTAATAGGCACTTAAGTTTCCCCCACGTCTTTTGTTTTTTCGTGGCTTGATAGCTCATTTTCTTTTAGTGCTGAATAATATTCTGTTGTCGGGATAAACTACAGTGTCTTTATCCATTCACCTACTAAAGGATATCTTTTGCTTCCAAGTTTTGGCAATTATGAATACAGTTGCTATAAACATCCATTTGAAGGCTTCTGTGTGGACGTAAGTGTTCAATTCCTTTGGGTAAACACCAAGAAGCATGATTGCTAGATCCTATGGTAAGACTATGTTTGCAAGACAAATTTTCTTCTAAGGTGGCTGTCCCAGTTTGCATTCCACAGGCTGTACAGGAGAATCCTGTGGTTCCATATCTACTCCAGCCCATGCTGTTGTCGTCCGTGTTCTGGATCTGGGTCATGTCAATAGCATTCTGAAGGCTTTTTTTTAGGCAGCAGTTGCTGGTCAATTTCTTTCCGTTTGTGTCTCTGAGCTGAGCCCAGAACGGGCATGGATTTGCTCTCAGCTGAGGATTCTTAGTCCAGAACCTTGTGGGGACAGGTCTGTGCCACCCCAGTAGATAGGGATGTAGTGGATGATATGCTCTTCCCCTCAGATCCCCTCCTCAGACTGACTTGCCTATCCCCATCCCTGAAAAGGCAAGAACTCCCAGCTCCCAGATGCCTTTCTCACGGGGAGTTGCCCAAAGCTATGGGGAAGTGCCTTGGCAAAGTTTAAGCTGGGAGGGGTGGCCTGAAACCAGGACAGTCTAATTCAGGAAGACAAGGACAGGGTCGGCTTCCCCTGCCAAGTTCTGCATTCCTCATTCCTTACAGTGGACCCAAGACCACCCCTCCAAAACTTCTGCATACCTTTCTGCCCCAGGGTCTGTATCAGGGAGCCCTGCATCAGCTGGTGAGTGAGGCTGATCTTCTAGATGCTCATGGTGGTGGGGGGGGAGGGGAGAGGGTGGTAGGCTCAGGTTCCCTAAAGAGCAGACTGGATAGAGGTTCACGCTGGGGGTGAGATGGGGTTGTCAGGTCTTCTCTTGTTCATGGGACAGCTTCTTGATCCCCTTCCTATGGAGAGATGGTGACACACCCAAGACCTCCCTTGCAAGAGGGGGCAGTATACTAGGAGCACAAGCAGACAGAAATACTAAATGGATAAAAAAGAAACAAAGTTTTAGGGCCAGGATTTTGCTGTGCCTCTCAGGAAGTGGCATGTCATCGTGGAATGTGTGAGGACTTCGGGTGACAGGATCTTGCTTCTGTCACTAACTGATGTGATCTCGGCCCTGTTGAATGACTTCCCTCCTTGTTAATTTTGTTCATCTTGCTAGTGGCACTAGTAATATCCTCATAGGATTACTGTGGGGTCGAAGGAGCTTCTGTGTTCTGAGGACCACCTGGCAGACAGAAGGGTCTCAAAGACAGGTGGCTCCTTTCTTCTTTCTCTTCTATTCATGTCATATGGGTTAGGCCACCCTCTCTCTCTCTCTCTCTCTTTTTCTTTCATAGAGAGAGAGACTGCTAGAGAGGGAACATAAGCAGGTGGAGTGTGAGATAGAAAAGCAGGCTTCCTGCCGAGCAGGGAGCCCGAAGCGGGCCTTGATCCCAGGACCCTGGGATCATGACTTGAGCTGAAGGTATACGCTTAATGACTGAGCCACCCAGGTGCCCCTAGGCCAACTTCTAATACAGTAGAAAATTCTACCATAGGTAGGCACTTCAAGGGGGCATCCTTGGCTTGGAGCCCTACCTGGGGTTTGGATCGCAGACAGACTTCTGTTGTGCTCAGAGTCCCATACAAGTCATCTTGGTTATGCCCCTTTTCTTCTGCATCTTTCCAGCAGATAGAGAGTAAAGCCTATTTTCGGGTTGAAGATTACATCCCAGCAAGTCTGCTTGAGAGGATGACTGCTCTCCGGGTCCAAGCTGAAGTCTCAGAGATGCACCGTCTCAGTCCTGTGCTCTGGGGAGAGGATGCTGAGCTAGAATTCTTGAAGGTAAGACCTCTATACCTCTGGAGGGGGTGCTGGTGTTCAAGGGCATGCAGCCAGCCCTTCCCTCTGGAGCTTTCTCTGGGGGGCCAGATGTGCTCAGACCTACATTGGAGGTATGAGCAAGGGACTTGAGACGTTGGGAGGGAGGAAGTTCTAACGTGCTGCAGGGCAAGGAGAGGCTTCTGGAGACAGGCATTGGGAATGATCCCCCCAAGTGGGTAGAAGTTAGTGGGCTGTGTGGATAGGGCAAGGCCTTTCTTTAACCATAGAGCTCACAGTCACTTTTCTATGAGTGAGGAGACCACATCTCTCACAGAGACACATGGAACAACTCAAGTGCAAAATTGCGGTATGGGCCAAAAGCAAAGCCATTGGAAGACCTCATGTTTCCAGGGTTCCAGGCAATAGTCCTCAGCATCGCACAGATGGTGTGGTCCACTCATATGGGCACAGCCCTGGTCCACACTCTCTTCAGACCTCAACCCAAAACAGTGGCATTTGAGTCCCCCGTGTCTGTGGGTATACACGGAGCCTAGGATGAAGAGCCTTTGCACACTCCATGACTTACCAGCACTGGGCCGGGTGCTGTGTGGGATGGAAACTGAAAGAACATGATCTTTGCCCCCAGGGAATCCCAAGTCTCATGGGGAGGGCAGGCAGGTACCCAGAGAGAGGCACAGGGTGCTGTGTGATGAGAACAATAGCGATAAGTCAGGGAGTGGCTAGTCTGCCTGTGCAGATGGAGCTAAGTGGGGGGTACTTGTGAGAGGAACACCACCCACCCCCTAACCTTGGCTTTCCCAGGAGAGGATAACTGGCTGGCATTTAGAAGTGAGGAGGAGTTTCAAAAGAAGCTCCAGATTTGTACATTTCTCTGTACAAAAGTCTCCCAAGATGGATAGGAAACATGTCCATGTTGTTTGCCTTTAATAGAGATGGGCATTTGAAAGCAGAACTGCCCAGGTGAGATCTGGCCCTTTCTTTTTGGTCTGTCATGGAGCAGCCTGTCTGTAAGACCTCACACGTGCAGACCCATTGGCACCTCATTTCAGAGGCCTGATGGAAAGGTGCTTAGTGCTTTCTATCATCCAGCCTTCCTGCATGTTCCTTGTCAAGAGGAACCTTGTCAAGCCTTCCTTTGATGAGGCACAAGTGGGCACCTCAAAGCCATCAGCACACATCCAGTGGAAGATGGAGGAAGAACCACAGAACCAGTGGGCAGGCCGAGGACTTGGGCCTGGGGTGGCCTCTGTAGGACCAAGAATGCCCACCTGCTCACCCCTCCCCAGGCTCCAGCTTTGTTTGTCCTGCTCTCTGGGTCCCTCCCTCTCCTGGTTGAATGATGAACACTGATTGTGATGAAAGCCAGCCTCTCCTAAGCAGAAATACAGGGAGACTTTGTTTCAGTCTTTGATGGAAAACAGGGAATAGATCTGACTTCATTTGCATGCCATCTTATCAGTTTCAAGGAATGCTGGGTTTTAGGTCCCCATGCTGGCTGGATGGGCATTTGAGGGTTGTGTACTGCCCCTGCTGCATGAGTCCCCAGGGGGCTTTATGACGCCCATTGCATATCGGAACCCACCTCGTTCGGGTGAGTGTTAGTAAAGCCAAATCTTTCCTGTCATAATTATAAAAGTAACAATTTGCTCATGATTCTGCCCTCTGGAAACAACATAATTATATTTTGTTGTATTCATTTTTCTCTCTCTGTTCTGTATATTCACATGTGTATACACATACACATTTAAAATTGGGTTTATATTACATATGCAGATTTGTGTATTTTTATAATCTCATCTCACCAACATTTTGAATCTTTATTTTAAATGAACACATGGTATACCCTAAATTTTGTCTCAATACTCTGTTGTTTGGCACATACATTGTTTTAAATATGGGACTATTTTAAATAATACTGAGATTAGCACTTCTGCTACATAAGTCTTTAGCTGCATTTGTGCTTAATTCCTGGGGGATAGAATCTCATGAGTTGAATTACAGGGTCTCAGGTTATGAACATTTGAAACATTGTTGATATATGTTGCTAAGACATTCTACATTTCAGTCCTTTTTATACATTTCTTGTCCTCCCTACTAGGTTGTAAATGTCAGGGCCCTGAATCCTCAGAGCTCAGTCACTCCATAAACAGCCACTGGATAATTTAATTACAGTTCCTGTGGCTCCTCTCTTTTATTATCAGATGGTGCCTCTTGGCCTCCGGTTCACCGATGACTAATTCTGCTAGTTCATCATCCCACACTGGAAGAAGATTTGGCGGAAATCCAGTGTGGGTCATGCTGAATAACATACTCTGTCTGGAAGATTCACAACTACATTAGCATATTAATCCCAGAACAACCTGTTCAAGGTTAACTCAATGTTTTCCAACCTTCTTTGGTTGGCCTCTGTAGGTGGCCTCTGTAGGACCAAGAATGCCCACCTGCCCTGCCCACCAGGGAACCGTTTTTGTTTTGTTTTGTTTTGTTTTGTTTTGTTTTTCTTCACATAAATGAGGGTTTTTATATACTACTAAAACATTTCCTTTTTTTTCCAGCTGTTGAAATCATACTGAATATATCTTGTGTCTTACCCCAATTAGCATACAACATATGCATGCCTCAGATAGTTACAAATGCTTTGTAAATATCCTTCCTAAAGGCTACTCAATGATCCCTTTTAAGGCAGTACTTTAGGGAATACTTATTTCTGGGAGCTGCTTCCCCAAACCAAGCCTGCTAGTCTCCACTGAATCTCACTATGAGAAGGGCTTGTCTGGATTATTCAGCACATTTTCTTAGGACAGATTCCCAGGAATGAAATTATGGGGTCAAAGGATATGAGTTGTTATGATTGTCTTGATGAAACTATCCGTTTGTTCCAACAGTTTTCAATACAGCAAGGATGCTACATAGGCTGGGAGCCAGGATAGCCTGGGTCCAGTCTAGACCTGGCTGCCACTATAAGGAGAAGGGGAAAATAGTGAGATTCCCCTAAACACATAGAGATAAAGTGCCCCTCTAAGAGGACAATTAGCAATTGCAACACAGAATGACCAGGAAAGGTGCTCCAGAAGATTCCCTAGTAGAGCACAGAGAGAGTAATATTGTTTATTTTTTTACAGATTGCAAATGGCCCTAAGAATCTTATGTATATTCACCCATGTTTCCGAATGTTATGGGAACTCTATATTTTGCTAAGAGTGAGGACTCAGAAACAGACACACTTACACTTCCGTTTCTGGCTTTTAAGTGTACCTCTGCTTTCTCATTTGAGAAGAGATAACTACACCTCTCTGTTGGGATCGTTGTGAAGATTAAATAGCATGATGAATGCGAAATGTTTACAATGGTACTTTGCCATTTTATTTTTAAATATTTTTTAAGAGAGAGGTGGGGGAGGGGTAGAGATTCTTAAGCAGGCTCCACGCCGAGGGCAGAGTCCAATGTGGGGCTCAATCTCAGGACCCTGAGATCATGACCTGAGCAGAAATCAAGAGTCAGGCACTTAACCGACTGAGCCCCCCAGGCATTCTGGCACTTTGCTATTTAAAAATTTCATCACTCCAAGTACTTCAGGATTCCATGCTTCTCTAAAGACTTAAAAAATAAAGATTAAAATCAAATACTAAATCATTAAAACATGTAGGCAAGTCTAGCAAAGGCATCTTTAGTAGTGAAGACTATAAGGCTTTAAATTGGGTGGGGGAATATCACATCCAATTATTTACAAGGATTGACCTTGCTGTTTTGGGATGGCCCTAATTAGCACCGTAAGCACACGCCTAATCTGGCCGTTACGCATCTCAGCACCGAGTGCCCCGTCAACAGCGTTTCGGGTGCTATTGCTGAAGACAACGATGGTGAGGAACAGTCTCCAGAGTTAAAACAAGCAGGCTCAAGGCCCAGAAACTTCATCAACATCGTGGGAAGCGTCGTAGGCTCTGCAGGCAGCATAACTTGTCTGCAGAGATTATTAACAGAAGAAGAAAAAGTACAGCAAGGATCTTGAGAGAGCAGCTCTCAAAAGTCATAATTTGTCTCTATTGTTATTCCCTTGTCAGGGCACGGGAGACATGGGCCTGGACAGAGTGCTCTCTGTTGATGGGTGGAGAGGGGAAACCAGATCTCACCAACGGAACCCTTCTGAGAGGGTTTCCAGTTTCTGGAGCAGGAAGTCGCGGCTGTGAGTCCAGGTGCAGCAGCCTCCTGATGAGGCCTGGGATCTTGCAGGTGAAGGGGCAGCTGGTAGACACACCAGGATAGAGTCCTGATTACCGTTCGGATGGGAAGCCATTTGTACCAGGCTTATACTCCAATCTCTTAAGAATTTGATGAGCCTGATGCAGTCCCCATAGCTGATGGACCCTCAGGGCTCTGAAAAAATTCAGTGTCCTGACCTGGTAAACTGAACACTTCCCCTGGGCTGTAGGGACCCGACCAATGCCCTGTGACATGGAGAGCGATGCCAGTGGTCGCTCCTTTGCTCTGCAGGATGTTCATGGCTTATCTTGCTTTTGTAGTGATGCTACAAACTAACCATCTGGAAGATTGCTTTCTATGCCTGGCCCTCAGTTTTTCATAAAATGAAGGGGTTATAGCAGATAATATTTCAATAGACCTTGATAGATGCAACTGGAAAAGGAATCCCTTACCTTGAAATGACCCAGAACAGTCTGAATTCTAAAAACTCGTTCAGAATATTCTTACTCTGTTCTATAATTTTCAGAGTATCTGCTTTCCAGGTGTTGTTTTAGGTACTCCATGAAAAAGGAATCCTGGGATTAATAAAATAGGAAATGCTATCATATTAGAGATGAGGAGAAATCCTGTAGCAAGGATATCAGGTTAGCTCAGGGTTTTCCTAAACTTATTCAGCAGTCCTACTCTTTTTGTTTTTGGAACATATGTTGAAATGCTTCTTATGAACTGGTTTGAAGCCCATTATTTTATTATTTATTTATTTAATTTATTTTTTGTTAACATATAATGTATTATTTGTTTCAGGAGTACAGGTCTGTGATTCATCAGGCTTACACAGTTCACAGCACTCACCATTGCACATACCTTCCCCAGTGTCCATCACCCAGCCACTGTATCCCCCTACTCCCTTCCCTTCCGGCAACCCTGTTTGTTTCCTGAGATTAAGAGTCTTATGGTTTGTCTCCCTCTCTGGTTTCACCTTGTTTCATTTCTCCCTCCCTTCCTCTATGATCCTCTGTCTTGTTTCTCAAATCCCTCATATCAGTGAGATCATATGATAATTGTCTTTCTCTGATTGACTTATTTCGCTCAGCATAATAGCCTCTAGTTCTGTCCACGTCATTGCAAATGGCAAGATTTCATTTTTCTGATGCTGCGTAATATTCCATTGTGCATATAGATACCACACCTTCTTTATCCGTTCGTCTGTCAATGGACATCTATGAAGCCCATTATTTTAGATTAGTGGGAGTGTCTCTTCTAAATTGGCCTTTTTCTTGCTCCAGGTCACTCAGCAGCTCCCGGAATATGGTGTGCTGGTTCATCGAGTTCTCCCAGAGAAGACCAGGGGGGAAGGGGAGATGGCCTTGGGGATCTGTACCAAGGGTGTCATTGTATATGAAGTGACAAACAACAGCAGAATTGCAACTTTGCGGTTTCAGTGGAGAGAAACCAGGAAGATTTCGACTTGTGTGAGTGCACCTCAGTGGATAACTGCTTCATTTCCCTTTGTTCTGATGCCCCTTTAAAGGAGCAGGGGGTCGTGTGAGCTTCCCCTGACCAGATAAGTTCACACTTGTTACTCTGGGGCACTGTGATGTATTTGGAAGAAGACTTCCTGGAGATTGGAGAGTCCCCAGGAGGCCATTTCCTCCCCATCATCTCTTGCCTGGACCCTCTGCACCCCCATGGATAGCCAGCTATCAGCTGAAAAGGCTACACCTTCCCTCTGGGTAGGGTTCTCTTAATTCAGGGAAGCCACCGATGTTGAGAGCAAGGTTGGTGTTGGGAGATGGGAGAGGAGAGCCTACTGTAGGTGGAGTGGAATCTACTCGGTTTTGAAAAATTTCCCTTGTGTTTTCAATTTTCCCTGTGCACACAGTGTCCTGAGGCATCCCGCCTATCTCCCATGAACTAGAGGTGTGCTACAGGATGCTGAGGACTGCACACCTTTGATGCCCATTGAAAATTTAGAAGACATTTTTTAGAAACAAAACCCCCTATTAAACGTATTGCATTTGAAATTGTATTTCAATGCCATTTGCATGAGAAAATTTATATACTTCCTGAATTTAGTTACAATACATTTGCCACCAAAAACGTTACACCTGTCCTCACAGCAGATTGCTCTAGTACCTAATCTTCCTTCTTGTCCCATGGGTCACCCCAGCTAGTGTGCCATTTCCTTTAGTGATGATTTCCTTATCAATCATGAAGGTCTTTGTCTTTTGGCCCATGGGAAAAAAATCAGCTTTTTCTATTTAATTTTCTCTTCGGGTTTTAAAAGTTTTCCTCCTGGCTACATTGTTGTTTTTATAATCATTATCTGATGTTAGGGTTTCCTAAGTAGAGTGTAAATGGTTTAATTCATTTTCTTAATGTTTCCTTTATTTTTTCCATCTTGGTTGTTGAGGTTAACATATTGTTTCAGCATGATTTTTTAAAAAGATTTTATTTATTTATTTGACACAGAGAGAGATCACAAGTAGGCAGAAAGGCAGACAGAGAGAGAGGGGGAAGCAGGCTCCCCGCTGAGCAGAGAGCCCAATGCGGGGCTCAATCCCAGGACCTTGAGATCATGACCTGAGCCAAAGGCAGAGGCTTAACCCACTTAGCCACCCAGGAACCCCTCCAGCATGTTCTTAATAGTGTTTCTTTTTCTGTTTTTTAAAGATTTTATTTATTTATTTGAGAGAGAGAGAGTGCATGAGAAGACAAAGAGGGGAAGGGCAGAGGGAGAAGGAGAAGCAGAGCTCAATGTGGAATTCCGTCCAAGGACCCCAAGATCATGATCTGAGCCAAAGGCAGATACTTTACCAACTGAGCCAACCAGGACCCCCTTGATGGTGTTTCATTATAAATTATTGTTTGTCTTTGGAAAAAAAACTTATATGTAAAAGTAAATAACTGAACAGAATTTAACTGAGTTCATTAAAATGGCTTATAATACACTATCAGAAAATTTTTCCCAAATATTTTTGACTAACTCTAAAAGTAAACAATATTTATATTTATAAGATTTTTATAATTTTAATGACTCAACTTTAATTCAATTGAAAGATTATTTGAGGAATTTTAATTACTGAATTAATTCAATACTATTGCATTGCTTCCTATTTTCTTTATGTCATGGTTAACTGTTTAAAATTTTTCAATCTAATTTGTTTTAGGACATTTGTAAAAATGCAGATAATCTGAAGTGTAATTTTGAAAAATAGAATTTTTGAAGATAAAAAATTTAACAATTCCCTTGAGTAAATCCTTTATATTTAAGTTGCTTTAATGTTTATAGGTATTTATTTTCCCAGGACCAGGGACAATTCCTTAACTAAAACTGGAAGTCATCAGACAAACTTAGTAGCTTAAAAACAAAAACAAAAACAACCCTGCTACTAATTAAGGATTTCTATGCATTGATGACTATTTACTCAGCATGAATATCTTTTTTATGGAAAAGTCATCCCATGAAATGATGTCACCAATTGCTTGCCACAAATCAGGCATCTTGCACTGAAAATGACTGTCACTCTTCATGCTTCTGCAAGCACAAAATGCAGAACTCAATACAAGAATGAGCTCAGGGAGTTGATTTGAAACTTGCCTAATTAATAGCACATGCCAAGACATTTCAGACAACTGGAGACCATTCATCTCGCCAGCCTTCAGGGAAATAACAATAGAGTGTGAGAAAAATGCCATTTTGGAAGGCTGATTTGTCGGTGCTTTAGTAGCCTGTCTGTAGCAGAGACAAGGTTCATTCCGAAGATTATCCAATTGAGGAAGGGTTCATTATGGAACGATGAACCTACTCCTGTCGGTAGCCATCCCCGGTTATTTGCAGACGTTTGGAAGCCTGAAGGGGAATGCAGAGGGCAGGGGAGGAGACGGGCTTGGTAGGGCTCCCTTTAAGAAAAAGAATACAAAGTTCTGAATGCAAACTATGAAATGAAAATGAATATTCCTTTAGAATGAGAAAAGAAATTGCCACAACTTGTGAATTTAAAAATGGGAACAACTACTGCAAAACCATCAAGCCAAAAGCGATTATTGTCATTAAGTCACTCCCTGATAAACTGTAATGCCTTTTTTCTTTCAAACGTTGGTGGCATATGCTCTGGTGATGTTTCCATATTATGGAACTTTTGTAATATTTTCTCCAGAGGCAATAGAAGAATAATTTAGACTTTCTTCCAGTATGGCTGACTGAAAGTTATTTTTCTTATTGAGAAGACGCACAAAGCCTGCAGTTTTGCCCAGAGACACAACTGCTATTTGTAGTGCCTCCAAAGGTTTCTGGGCTACGAGTGCAGGGAATCAAATATTCTATTCTGCGTGATTCTCCATCAAGAAAGGAAAAACATGGTGTGATGCGTTGAGAATGAGGTATCTACATTTCTAAAGTATATCCCCGATAGGACAGAAGTGCTGCTTGATCAGGGTGTTTTTGAGAATTAAGTCGGTTTTTCATTTCTGACAACTGAGAGATTTCTGCCAGACTGGCCTCTAGCTCTGAACATTTCTGAGCTCGCTTTGCACACATTACAGGAACAAGGGAAGACTTGCCCAGAGCCCCTCCCAGCCCCCTCAACTTCATTAGCTCCACGGCAAATCTGCCTCTGTCTGGAAGAGCATCATCGTTCTGCAAAGAGATATCAGACCACATCCTCTCCAACACACGTTGTTTCCTGTCTTGCTAATTTTGGCCATTCTAACTGGTATAAGGTGGTATCTCAATGTGGTTTTAATTTGAATCTCCCTCATGGCTAGTGATGATGAACATTTTTTCATGTGTCTGATAGCCATTTGTATGTCTTCATTAGCAAAACAGGAAACAGTGTGTGTTGGAGAGGATGTGGAGAAAGGGGAACCCTCTTACACTGTTGGTGGGAATGCAAGTTGGTGCAGCCACTTTGGAGAACAGTGTGGAGATTCCTCAAGAAATTAAAAATAGAGCTTCCCTATGACCCTGCAATTGCGCTACTGGGTATTTACCCCAAAGATACAGATGTAGTGAAAAGAAGGACCATCTGTACCCCAATGTTTATAGCAGCAATGGCCACAGTAGCCAAACTGTGGAAAGAACCAAGATGCCCTTCAACGGATGAATGGATAAGGAAGATGTGGTCCATATACAGTATGGAGTATTATGTCTCCATCAGAAAGGATGAATACCCAACTTTTGAAGCAACATGGACGGGACTGGAAGAGATTATGCTGAGTGAAATAAGTCAAGCAGAGAGAGTCAATTATCATATGGTTTCACTTATTTGTGGAGCATAACAAATAACACAGAGGACATGGGGAGATGGAGAGGAGAAGGGGGTTGAGGGAAATTGGAAGGGGAGGTGAACCATGAGAGACTATGGACTCTGAAAACCTGAGGGGTTTTGAAGGGGTGGGGGGTGTAAGGTTGGGGGACCCAGGTGGTGGGTATTGGGGAGGGCACGTATTGCATGGAGCACTGGGTGTGGTGCAAAAACAATGAATACTGTTATGCTGAAAAGAAATTAAAAAAAGAAAAGATATCAGACCAGACACACCAACTAGCAGGCAAGCAAAGAGCAATAACAATATTACTCGAGGGGATGAAATATTCAAAATGGTAAAACAATGCTTTGAAACTAAGTGAGGTTATGGAAGCACCAAGTGTGTTTGTACTGCAACAACAGAGGCATAAATAAGATTTTTGTGTGTGTACTGAAAACTCTGAGACTCAAGTTTGACATCATCTTGTTCACAGAGCAGCTCACCTCTGTGAAAATTTGCTGGCAGATATGCATTTCTCACTAAATGATGTTATCAAAATGGAGAAGAAATTCGCACGACCACAGTCGAGACTGTTTTCTGCTTTATGCCTGGAGATTCCACTTATTATGGTGCTTAGTACTGTAAAGCATTAGTGTCTATAAAGGAGAATCTTGCCAAGAGTTGAAAGAAAGATTGGTGTGTATGTGTGCGCACGTGTGTGTGAGTGATTCTCTCTTCTCGGACTTATTAAAGAATAGTTATTAGATCTTTTAAAAATGACATGCTCATCTAAAATTTTTTAGTACCTTGTGCACTTAATATAAAATTGTCAAGACTGTATGAGAGCATATCAAAGTGTACTGACAAAGGGGTTGGCTTCCAAGCAAATATTCAAGTTTGGAAAATCAAGTACTCAGTTGGTGGAGTTCAGACATCATTATAATTTGAATATTAAGAAAAAATTACTAAGGCTAGCAGAGCAACATCTATGAGTGGTTGAGAAAATACATTATTTTTTTAAATTTAAATTTATTTTTATTTTTTTATAAACATATAATGTATTTTTATTCCCACGGGTACAGGTCTGCGAATTGCCACATTTACACACTTCACAGCACTCACCATAGCACACACCCTCCCCAATGTCCACAACCCCACCCCCCTCTCCCGACTTACCTTCCCCCCAGCAACCCTCAGTTTGTTTTGTGAGATTAAGAGTCACTTATGGTTTGTCTCCCTCCTGATCCCATCTTGTTTCATTTAGAGAAAATACGTTATTTAAAAAAAATGCTAGATACAGTATAGTTCAATTGGACTCCAAATCCACTCATATTAGTAAAAGGAGGTTCAATGTTACATTTGTCAATAAAGCGAACGAATATTTAGAAAATGCCCAAGTTATTTAAAATTGGGTTATAGGCAGGGGCACTTGGGTGGCTCAGATGGTTAAGTGTCTGCCTTTGGCTCAGGTCATGATCCCCGGGTCCTGGGATCGAGTCCCGGATCGGCCTCCTGGCTCAGCGGGGAGTCTGCTTCTCCTTCTCCCTCGGCCTCTCTCCCAGCTTGCATGTTCTCTCTCTCTCTCTGTCTCAAATGAATAAATAAAATCTTTTAAAAAAGTAAAATTAGGTTATGTGTAAAAAAATTTTCTCAGAGGAAAAGTAATGAATAATTATTTGTCTTTTGTTAATATTTGACCCTGTAGATGGAGCTTCTGAGAAATGGTGACTATTATGAATTAAAAGGGATTAGCATTAACAAGGATCAGGAAAGGAACCCTTTCAAGCATAAGCCCTGTATTTATAAAAATTCTCTTTCTAAGAGTAAGCTCAAGGTTCTTATTGAAATATCTAGAATATCTAGACTAGAGATTTTATTTAGAAGTTATATATAAATTTGTATTTACTATCATCTCTATTACTTTGCATTTTATTGTTCTTATTAACACTGCGTATTGAAAATGTCACAGATTTTTTTTCCTCCAAAGCTCCATACAGACAATTCCGTATAGATAATCCTCTCCAGTTTATCCCACTGAGCTGTACAGTTTTATCATTTTGTATGTGGGCCCTGAAGTTATGTATAAATGTGGGGAAGCATTTCTTGGTGATGTGACCTGAATTCTGCTGGAGTCTGGTAACTCTTGGTATATTTCCATCTCTGTAGGATAAAGACAATTGTATGACCTCCCTCATTTTGTAGCTTTGAGGATGAAATGAATTAATATCCAGAAAGCACTTAGAACAGAGCCTTGCCCATAAGAGCAAGAAATATGAAAGTGCATACAGTGATCTTATCTTTTCTATAACCCCACTAGCTGAAATTTTGTCTGCAACTTCTAGAAGTTTGTGCAATGAAAACTACAGGTATACTTTATGGTCTTTCAAAATGCACACTGAGGATTATGTTCACTCCTTGCTGAGGGTCAAGTGTGTGCCTGGGTCATTTCCAATGCTTTCCACCTTGCACATTTCTCAGCAGTTAGCCATTGCCCAATTAATAAACATTGGCTTTGTAAATGGAGAAAAAAAATAAAATGAAGATTTTTTTTAATCTAAGAAACAATATTGGGCCATGGTCATACATCTGTCATACACTTCTGGATGCCTAGTATACTGATCCCAAACTGGGGGCTCCAGCATTTGATAACTCTGGACTGTCATGCTTCAACGGACAGTAAACACAACCAACATGTGAAAACCTGTGTTTGCTTCCTCCAGCGGAAGAAGTTCACCATCACGAGCAGCATCACTGGGAAAAAGCACACGTTTGTCACTGATTCAGCCAAGACCTGTAAATATTTACTAAGACTCTGCTCTGCCCAGCATGGGTTTAATGCTCAGATGAGCTCTCTGCCTGTTGCAGCTGGTGAGTAGATATTATATTATATTATATTATATTATATTATATTATATTATATATATCAACCTCCAGTTTGGAAAGATTGTTATTTTATAAAACAATTTGTATAAATATGAACAGTTGACCCAGAGACCTAAAAAGTTTTAGAAGTCTCTAATGACTCAAGAAGTACCATCAAGGAGAAATACATTTTTTTTCTTTGACTGGTAAATGCTAAAATAAATGACATGGGGAGAGGGGGTAAATGGATACCATCATTCTGAAGTGGAATGGGGAGTATATATCAAAAGCCTTTAAAAAGCCCATGTCCATTAGCACTGACATTTCATTTGTAGACAGATACTTATCCAAAGGTGATGCTTCGAGAAGTACACAGAAGTTTATGCTCATGGTGTTCACTTGAACGTTACCTGTAACAGTGCCCGTTTGGAAGCAACCTACGTGTCCAAAGACAGAAGACTAGTGAAATAAATCACAAGGCAGCTCTATAATTTAGACATAAAAGTCAGTTTTTGGAGGATGATGACATGTGAAAATGCACATGATATGGTGCTAAGTGAGGAAACGTGAAATACGAAGTCGTGTCTTGCACTGATAGAACTTTCTGCCATGATAGAAATACGCACACTGTTCGTTCTGGGGTCACTACCAGCGTGTATCTATTGAGCACTCGATAGGTGAGAGGTAGAACTGCATTTTTTACTTTATTTAATTTTATTTAATTTTAACTGGTATATTTAAATGTAAATGGCCACCTGTGCCTCCTGCCCTGGAAACCGGCCTCAACACCAGGAGAGTATCTCTGTTGGTTTTAACATGTTCTGACACAAAGAAGGAAGAATATGGAAATGAACTGTACCAGAGTACCTTCATGGGTTATATGTGGCCCAGGCACACAGCACGCAGGCATGATTGTTTCCATGATTGTTTCCGAGCCTTCAACGATGTGCATGTAGAATGGCTTTAATTAGGGAAGAGACTATTAGGTGAAATGAGGCCACACATCACAGAAGACTAGTTAATTCTTATTGAATATTTAGGAAGTGCTGAAGAACTATTTATTATTGTTATGAGTACTTTCCCAGGAAGTATGCTAAGCCCTTACATGAATTATCTCATTTATGCTCACAATACACTGTTTCCTTAAATCGCAATTGTCAGACAGCCTAAGGAGGCCGGCACTAGCATTACTGACAGAAGCAGACCGAAGCTCAGAGAAGGGAAGTAACGGGCCAGCTGGGTGGTGCTGGGGCTGAGGTTTAAACCTGTGGCTCCTTGAGGCCTGGTGCCTAGTCACTTCACTCGGCCAGTACAGCCTTCCATAGCCTCCCAGAATAGGGACTTTAGGACTAGAGAGGTTTGGAGTGGAGCACTGGATGGATCTCGTTTGCTTTTGATCTCTATGCATTATTTCTTCTTTAGTTAGGAAAGAGGACCATCTGGTAGAGTGGTTTCAGCCTTCATATTCATATAGTGGTCTCTGAGCCAATCATCCTAGAGCTTTCTAGGGATGGGGAAAATCTCAGACTCCATGCAGACCCACTGAACATGTCTGCATTTGAAAAGAAGCCTAGGGGACTTGGATGCACATAAAAGTTTGAAAACCCCCAGCTTGGAATGTGGCCCCTGGAGCCCATTGGACTCAGGGTAGTGGCACTTATTAGCTGTGTGACTTGGGGCAATTCACTTCCCTTTCTGAGCCTCAGTGTCCTCAGATGAGCACACTGGTGTCTGGTAGACTTTAGAGGGAGAGTATCTGTGATGTTTCTAGCTCCGTGTCCCACGTTCATTTCCCCGTGTGAGTAGTTACAGCAGCTTCTGCTTGCAGGGGTTTGGTTCCGTGATAGCTAGTGCACAGGGGGACAGTGAACACTGGGTTCTGGGGGCCTGGGAAATGGGATCAATCAGGAAACAAAATTCCTGAGCATTTAGATATGCGGAACCGAACAGAAAATAAAGGGGACATATGAATAGCAGCAAACCCAAATAAGTTATAAATATTTCATTGAAATCGCAGAGTGGCAGTTTTAGGGTGTTTGCAGGGAAGTGGAGATAACGAATGTAAATTAATTGTATATAACCTGCTTTTGCTGAGATACAATGTGAAATATCATCAATATTACTTTTATTGCCTGATACCAGTGAATGTAAAATATTTATAACGGTTCACTTGTGACACTAGTCCTTCTAAGTCTGCTTTGCTCATAATATACTGTTCTCTTAACTCCAAATTCTACCATCATATAAGAGTTTTCTGGAATCTAACCTTTGCATTAAAAGGATTATTTCAGACAATTTTTCTTTTTTTGGGCTGGGTCAATGTGATACTACTTTCTTCTATTTTTTTTCTAGATTTATTGAATTATTAGTGACATAAATATGTAAGCTTAAGGTGTACAAGGTGATGGTTTGACATGCTTATCTATTGCAAGATGATTACCACAATAAGACAGTTAACCTCCATTCCCTTCCAAAATTACAATTTTTTTTGTGGTGATAACATTCAAGAACTACTCCCTTAACAACTTGCAAGGAGGAGTGCCTGGGTGGCTCAGTGGGTTAAAGTCTTTGCCTTCGGCTCAGGTCATGATCCCAGGGTCTTGAGATCAAGCCCCGCATGGGCTCTCTGCTCAGCGGGGAGCCTGCTACTCCCTCGCCCCACCTACTTGTGATCTCTGTCAAGTAAATAAATAAAATCTTAAAAAAAAAAACTTGCAAGGATATAACACAATATTGTTAACTATACTCACCATGCTGCCTATCAGATCTCCAAAACTTATTCATCCTACAGCTTGGAGTTTGTACTCTGACCCCATTTCCCTCACCCCCAGCTTGTGATGACTCCCATTCTCTCCTCTGCTTTTATGAGTTCAGCTTTTAAGTTTCTGCCTATGGTGAGAATATACAATATTTGTTTGCCTGACTTATTTCACTTAGAATAATACCCTCAGAGTCCATCCATGTTGTCTCAAATGGCAGGATTTCCTTCTTTTTTATGGCTGAAAAATATCACGTATATGTTATATACATCCACGCATTTCTTCTTCCGCTCCTGTGTTGATGGACACTTAGGTTGTTTCTAAGTCTTGGCTATTATAAATAGTGCTTCAGTTGAATATGGGGGTGCAGAGATCTCTTCAATGTAGTGTTTTGCTTTCCTTCAGATCTATACCCAGAAGTAGGATTCCTGGATCATACGGTAGTTCTATTTTTAATTTTTTGAGAAACTTCTCTACTGTTTTCCATAGTAGTTGCACCAGTTTACATTCCCGCTAACAGTGCACAAGGGGTCCCTTTTCTCCACATCCTCACCAACAGTCGTTGTCTCTTGTCTTCTTGATAGTAAACTTTCAGACAGGTGTGACATCTTATTGTGGTTTTGATTTGCATTTCTCTGATGATCAGTGATATTGAGCAGGTTTTCATTGGCCCGTTGGCCGTTTGTATGTCTTCTTCGGAAAAATTAGATCATTTTTCTTTGTCTTTAAAAAAATGTCTTCGTATTAGAAACTCTTTCTGCAGACCCCATTTTCAGTGATTGCATCCAGCTAAGAACTGTCTGAGTCCATCTGATGGCCCCGTGTGGTCCTCAAACTCAGTAAGGCTACAAGTGATCTCATCCTTCCATACAACTCTCTCCACTATGATCTTTTTCTTGTTCAAGTGAGACCACCCACCCACCCACTCTGTAAGAAACTGGGCGGGGAGCGGGGACGGGGGCGGTTCCCAACCTGCTTCCGTTTTTCATCTCCCGCCTCTCACTGAGTGCCCTCAGACAGACTTGCCACTGGCAGCCATGTCCCTCGAATTGTCTTGCTCGCAGGCTTCAAAGCAACCTTTTAAAAAACACTGATATGATCATGCTCTTTCACACTGAAAATTTGCAGGGGATTTCTGCTGTCTGTAGGGACAATCCCATTGCCCTTGTGAGAGGCATGTCAAACTCTCCCCAATCTGGCCTGAACCTTAACTTATGTCTTGCCCTGAGTCCTCCATTTTGAGCTCCAGCTACACTGCGTGCTGTCTTATAGGCATGTCTCGGATGAATCTCTGGTGCTGCTGTTTTTGTCTCTGTGTTCTGGACTCTTCCATTTCTAGTGTGGACTGTGGACTGCCGACTTGAGTGTAGGTCATACTCTACCACTTACAAGCCCTGGGACCTTAAGCAAATGGTTAGCTCTCTTAGCCTCCAGTTCCTCCTCTATAAAACGGGTATAACAATATCTACCCCTACAGGGTTATTGTGAGGCTGATAGACGGTGTGCTTATCACTGTGCTGAGCACGTACTAAGCGTGCAGCAGACATGTGTCGTAGGTGTTGATGTTACTGTTGTTGCTTTGTGTCTGAACGGGCCCAGGCGCTGGTTTAAGATACTATACAACTCGGGCAAAAGCTGCAGGTCATATCCCAATCACTTATAGTCTTTGTTCTCTCTTGCCCGCTGTGTGTGAGTGATAGTACCAAATGTCTCAGAGACACAGAAAGTTCTCGAAAAGCGTTTCGGAAAGACAACATTTTTATAGGGGCACAGCCCTGGCCACGGACCAGACACCATTATAGAGCAGGGGGCACAGTTCTGCTTGAGGAAATACAGGCTCACGGACCCCCCGGTTGTGGAAGCACTTCACCCTGCTTTGCACATGCACGCGCGCGCACACACACACACACACACACCCATACACACAAAACCAGAGCCTCAGAGGCGCCATGTGCCTGAGTGTTTTTTCCTTCTGTTTTAGCAGGGAGCAGATGGCCAGAATTTAGTCATCATTTTCCTTTTTCACAATACAAACTGGGCTTTATAAAGCCTAGTTAATTTAAGGACGCTATCAACCCAATCTCAGTTTCTCCTAAATGACATGAATAGCGGTGAGAGTCACTTACATGCGTGGTCTCGAGTTAGGGGCTTCGTTACAGCCATTTATCACATCCTTCTGCGTGAAGGAGAAAGGGAAGTTCAAGGCTGGGAGACGTGCTGCATCTGACATGCATTCCTATTTCAGAGTGTTGGATCTTAAATATTATTGCCAGGGAAACTCACGTGTGTAGAGGTTAAAGGTTGTATTCCACAGGCCAGAGCCTAACCTTGGAGGCCAGGTGATTTGAATTCCCAGTCGTCACCATGTTTGTGAGGACAGTTCCGTAAAGGCAGCGCGCAGAATGGGTGGTGGCAGTACATTTTTTACCAGGCTCTTTTTGCAAGTTTTGTTGTGACGCTGTCGTAAATGTTAACACCCATCAGAACCTGGGCTGGGGGCCCGTCAGCGACAGGGGGAGGGAGAGCCTCTCCTTTCCCTCCCTGTGTTTCGGAGGTTGCTTTCATGAGCAAGTGTTACTGAGGAAGGCTTGGCATCCTCGGGACCAGCCATAGGAACCGCCTGATCGGCCTGCGGACAGACTGAGCAGAAAGAAAAGCAGTAGTGGAACCCGGGGTCTGTGATGTGGTGTTGCCCCAAGGGTGATAGATCCAGAACCAGGCTTGTGTGGGTTTATGCTGCTCATGTCTTTCTCCCAAATTTCAGACCATGATAAACGTGTGCAAATGCCCCATATGAGTCTTGCACACCTGGCCCAGTCCAAGCCTCTCACTTGGATTCAGAGATTGTCAAGCTCAGAAAATGCACTGTTTGCACCCACACCCGGGCTGGAGGCTGCCGCAGGGGGCCTGCTGGCCGCATCGATGGATAACTTTGCTGTGGAAACCAACAAGGAGACTGCGACACGGGGAAACCGAGGCAGGTGGGTTTGACACTCTTGTTCTCTGAGCCCAGACCATTTTGTACTTGACACTCTGGAGCATTCCGTCCCTGAAGAAATTGTTTAAAGGATGTTAGATGTCTAAGGGAAGTAGCCATTCAACTGCCAACTGATTCCATAGAAATTTCCTGAAGGCGGGCTATGGGCAAAGTCTCTGCTGATGTCTGCAGGGGAGAGATCCCATCCCCCATGGGGTTGCACTATGTTTTGGTGGAGAAAAAACTAGGTGATGAGACAAAACCAAAGAGGACAAAATAAATAAACCCCTTTGGTCTTATCACGAACCAGGGACTGTTCCAAGCACTCACAAACACATCAACTGATTTTGCCCTCACCTCCCTGGGAAGTAGTTTCTATCATTCTCCCAGTTGTGCCGGGGAAGAAATGGAGAGTCTGGGATTCGAGTGCATGTGGCTGGCCCTGGAGGGCAGACTCCTAACCTCTACGCTGTGCTGCTCTCTCTATGGGTGGATGGCTTGTCATTTAATTTGTAAGTGAAAATAATGAGCTTCGAAACATAAATTTACAATATAACACATAGATCTGTAAACTTAAAAATAGCCTAGAAGTTGGATTACACTTACATGGCAAGTTCTAGAAATGGCAGAGACTCACAGGCAACACGTGACCCGTGAAGGTTGCTGGAGGAGCTGGTTTTTGGAGTGAGTTATGCATTAGCTTCAGCAAGAGGGTACGGGTGATTGGTCTGGACTGTGATGTCTGTCTGTAGCCGCCTATCTAGAATGCTTTTCTGTGTATAAATATTGTACACTCCAAAGTAATTCTTAGAAGAGCATTGCCCCAGATTCTATTGGTGCAAGTATGTGTCACCGTGCCTGTCAGACGGAATCATAATGGTGGAGTCAGACTGCTGGTGTACGAACTGTTGTGTCACAGAGGACTCAAAAGCACAGGGGCTTAATTAGAACACCCACCATTCTGTTATTCTGTTTCACCGTTTTGTGGGAAAGAAGTTCTGGCAGGCCTCAGCTGGGTGACTCTTCCTCTTCATGCACCACGGCCTGGGGTCCCTGACTGTGCTCAGCAGGACTGGTCTGGAGGCTCCGAGATGGCTTTCCTTACACGTGTGGGCCTGGGTAGGGATGGCAGGGAGAGTGAGTTCCGCTGCGCACCTGTCACTCCCTGTGTGGCCTTGGGCCCTTCCCACGTGGTGCCTCCAGCCGGGTAACCAGGCTCCGGTCGGGCAGCTCAGGGCTCCAGGGCCCAACGCGAGGCCGCCTGTGTTCTTAAAGGCTGGGTGGGCCTGGAGCTGACACAGTGTCACTCCTGCCAGAGTCTCCTTCGGCCAAAGGGCTGCCAGGTCAGGACAAATTCGAGAGTAGCAGAGAGAGACGCCACCTCTTGATGTGTGAGTGGCAAAGGGTGTGTGACCATTTTTAATCTGTCCCTTGGACTGATTGTACTTGGCTACACGTTCTAGACGAGAAGCCTGAAGAGGCTGTGACTGACTCACGGCCACCTTGAGATTGGGCTTACCGCAAAGGAAGCTTCCCCAGGACGGTGGGCTCCTGAGGGTCTGCCAGGGGGCTCGCCCAGGAGGGCCTTCCCAGCACGGCGTGGCTACCAGCCTTCTCGAGAGAAAGCTGAGTCTGAGGCCGAAGTCAGCCCTGCCACTGTGCTGTTTAGTTCAACAAAGGCCACATTTTCAGGACCCTTAGTGACTCACCTCAGAGGTGACCGGTAGCTCTTCTGTGAAAAGGAAGGATTTTCTGTGAAAAGGGGAATTGGGTCCTCAGCCAGGTGGCAGGTCCCTAGAAGCGCCCCCTGAGATGATGACTGGGTGCAGCCGGTTTCATGGAGGTAGTGACAGGAAGCAGGAGTGAGTGGAGAGAGGGACAGGGAGGGAAAATCCAAAAAAGGAGGGCAGGGGTGCCTCAGTTAGTAGGCCTCTGACTTCCTTTCAGCTCAGGTTGTGGTCTCAGGGTTGTGGCATCCATCCCTGCATTGGGCCCCGAGCTCAGCCTGGAGTCTGCTTGTCCCTCTCTCTCCCTCTCTGACTCTGAGGGCAGTGTCATCAAAGTAGCTGGTGGGGGCAACCAGGCCTCGTTCCGGTGACAAGGGTACAGAAGTCCTCCCAGAACTGTCTGTCTGAGGGCCAGGCACATGGACATGTAGGTGCTCGCTCCTTCCACCTCTGCTGCCGTGTTGTCTGGGGGGAGGCATTCACTGTCTCACACTTTAAGGCAAGGTGGGGACAGTGGGGGAGGAGGCCACCAGAACTCTTTTCATCTTGCAAAACCGAAACTATATGTGCTAAACAACAATCCCCGTCCTCCCCCCCGAGTCCCTGGGACCACCATTCTACCTGCTGCCCCATGACATTGAGTCCTCCCACTGCCACATGTGAGTGGAATGGCACAGCTAGCCCTTCTGTGGCTGGCAGTAAGCGCCAGTCCCAGGCCTTTTTAAGCAGAGGGGGTACCTGTCGCCAGATCAGGTAGGCCATGAAAACCTAGGGCCTAACTGTCCTTCCCTTTCTCCAAAGGCCCTCCCAAATGCCACCTTGTCCTCATAGCCTCTCTCGGCCCCTTCAGGACTTCCTCTGGAGCCCATGCCTCTCCCTGGGCATGCTGGCAGGCTCCATCTGGCCGGAAAGGCCCTGACCACAGCCTGCGGTGGGCTGGGGATTCCCAGAAGGCAGAGCCCACATGGATCCACCTTCAGCCTCAGTGCCTTGTCACCCCAGGGCCTGACACCTGATAGGTGCTCCGTGAGCTAGGGTTGAACTTGCTGAAGTGCAAACTGGAGCCGAGGCAAACTGAGGCCTCGTTTCTAATCTCTGAAGAATGGCTCTGTGCTTGCCACTCGCCCCTGCACTCGCCTTCTCTCCCCCTTTGCCACTGTTCTATCCTTTCAAGCTCTGTCCCCTCTGAACCGAGCCAGGCTGCATGCGAAGAACACGGGGCATCACGGATCCAAGGGGAGAGGGAGAGGTTCAGCGGGAAGCTGCCAAAACCTGCATCCCCACCTTGGTCTGGCTGCCTGAAGCAGGGGGGCGGGGGTGGGCTCACTGAGCCTGGGGCCAGTCTGGGTGATGAAAGGCCAAATCTGTCAGATGGTGGCTTTCCTGCCCTTCTCTCTTTTTTTATTTATTTTTTATTTTTAAAATTTTAAAAAATTTTTAAATTTCATTTCTTTTCAGCGTAACAGAATTCATAGTTTTACACCACACCCAGTGCTCCATGCATGTGTGCCCTCCACAATACCCACCACCTGGCTCCCCCAACCTCCCATTCCCCGCCCCTTCAAAACCCTCAGCTTGTTTTTCAGAGTCCATAGTCTCTCTTGGTTTACCTCCCCCCCAATTTCCCTCAACTCCCTTCTCCTCTCCATCTCCCCATGTCCTCCATGTTATTTGTTATGCTCCGCAAATAAGTGAAACCATATGATAATTGACTCTCTGCTTGACTTATTTCACTCAGCATAATCTCTTCCAGTCCCGTCCATGTTGCTACAAAAGTTGGGTTTTCCTCCTTTCTGATGGAGGCATAATACTCCATAGTGTATGTGGACCACATCTTCCTTATCCATTCGTCCGTGGAAGGGCATCTTTGGGCAGAAGATATGAACAGACACTTCTCCAGTGAAGACATACAAATGGCTATCAGACACATGAAAAAATGTTCATCATCACTAGCCATCAGGGAGATTCAAATTAAAACCACATTGAGATACCACCTCACACCAGTTAGAATGGCCAAAATTAGCAAGACAGGAAACAACGTGTGTTGGAGAGGATGTGGAGAAAGGG
>PISX010014050.1:0-54477 GCA_004024625.1 Mellivora capensis | reverse complement strand
TGTTCCAAAAAATTGAAGCAGAAGGAAAACTTCCAGACTCTTTTTATGAAGCCAGCATTACCCTGATCCCCAAACCAGGCAAAGACCACACCAAAAAGGAGAATTTCAGACCAATATCACTGATGAATATGGATGCTAAGATTCTCAACAAGATCCTAGCAAACAGGATCCAACAGCACATTAAAAAGATCATCCACCACGACCAGGTGGGATTCATCCCTAGCTTACCAGGGTGGTTCAACATTCTCAAGTCAATCAATGTGATAGAACAAATCAGTAAGAGAAGAACCACATGGTCCTCTCAGTTGATGCAGAAGAAGCATTTGACAAAATCCAGCATCCGTTCCTGATTAAAACTCTTCAAAGTATAGGGATAGAGGGAACATTCCTGAACTTCATAAAATCTATCTATGAAAGACCCACAGCAAACATTATCCTCAATGGGAAGAAGCTCACAGCCTTCCCATTGAGATCAGGAACATGATAAGGATGCCCACTCTCACCACTCTTGTTCAACATAGCATTAGAAGTCCTAGCAAATGCAATCAGACAACAAAGAGAAATAAAAGGTATCCAAATTGGCAAGGAAGAAGTCAAACTCTCTCTCTTCGCAGATGACATGATACGTCATATGAAAAACCCAAAAGACTCCACCCCCAAACTACTAGAACTCATAGAGCAATTCAATAACGTGGCAGGATACAAAGTCAATGTACAGAAATCAGTGGCTTTCTTATACACTAACAATGAAAATACAGAAAGGGAAATTAGAGAATCGATTCCATTTACTATAGCACCAAGAACCATAAGATACCTGAGAATAAACCTAACCAAAGAGGTAAAGGATCTGTACTCGAGGAACTACAGAACACTCATTAAAGAAATTGAAGAAGACATAAAAAGATGGAAGACCATTCCATGCTCTTGGATCGGAAGGATAAACATTGTTAAAATGTCTATACTAGAGCAATCTATACTTTTAATGCCATTCCCATCAAAATTCCACCAGTATTTTTCAAAGAGCTGGAGCAAATAATCCTAAAATTTGTGTGGAATCAGAAGAGACCCTGAATCGCTAAGGAAATGTTGAAAAACAAAAATAAAACTGGTGGCATCTTATTACCTGATTTCAAGCTTTACTAAAAAGCTGTGATCACCAAGACAGCATGCTACTGGCATCAAAACAGACACATAGACCAGTGGAACAGAGTAGAGAGCCCAGATATGGACCCCCAACTCTATGGTCAAATAATCTTCGACAAAGCAGGAAAAAATATAGAGTGGAAAAAAGACAGTCTCTTCAATAAATGGTGCTGGGAAAATTGGACAGCTATATGTAGAAGTATGAAACTTGACCATTCTCTTACACCGTACACAAAGATAAACTCGAAATGGATAAAGGACCTCAGTGTGAGACAGGAATCCATCAGAATTCTAGAGGAGAACATAGGCAGTAACCTCTTTGATATCAGCCACAGCAACTTCTTTCAAGATATGTCTCCAAAGGCAAAGGAAACAAAAGCAAAAATGAACTTTTGGGACTTCATCAAGATCAAAAGCTTCTGCACAGCAAAGAAGACAGTCACCAAAACAAAGAGGCAACCCACGGAATGGGAGAAGATATTTGCAAATGACAGTACAGAAAAAAAGGTTGATATCCAGGATCTATAAAGAACTTCTCAAACTCAACACACACAAAAGAGATAATCATATCAAAAAATGGGCAGAAGATATGAACAGACACTTCTCCAATGAAGACCTACAAATGGCTATCAGACACATGAAAAAATGTTCATCCTCACTAGCCATCAGGGAGATTCAAATTAAAACCACATTGAGATCCCACCTCACACCAGTTAGAATGGCCAAAATGAGCAAGACAGGAAACAACGTGTGTTGGAGAGGATATGGAGAACGGGGAACCCTCTTACACTGTTGGTGGGAATGCAAGTTGGTGCAGCCACTGTGGAGAACAGTGTGGAGATTTTTCAAGAAATTAAAAATAGAGCTTCCCTATGACTCTGAAATTGTGCTGCTGGGTATTTACCCCAAAGATACAGATGTGGTGAAATAAGGGCCATCTGTACCCCAATGTTTATAGCAGCAATGGCCACGGTGGCCAAACTGTGGAAAGAAACAAGATGCCCTTCCACGGACGAATGGATAAGGAAGATGTGGTCCATATGCACTATGGAGTATTATGCTTCCATCAGAAAGGATGAATACCCAACTTTTGTAGCTACATGGACAGGACTGGAAGAGATTATGCTGAGTGAAATAAGTCAAGCAGAGAGAGTCAATTATCATATGGTTTCACTTATTCGCGGAGCATAACAAATAACGTGGAGGACATGGGGATATGGAGAGAAGAAGGGAGTTGAGGGAAATTGGGGTGGAGATGAACCATGAGAGACTATGGACTCTGGAAAAATAACCTGAGGGTTTTGAAGGGGCGGGGTTTGGATGTTGGGGGAGCCAAGTGGTGGGTATTATGGAGGGCACGCATTGCATGGAGCACTGGGTATGGTGTAAAACTATGAATTCTGTTACGCTGAGAAGAAATGAAATAAAAAAAAAAAGACAAGGTCAGAATTGCATGCTATCACTTTAACCCATATAACATTGATCAAAACATGACACATAACCCCCCAAAATCTAGGAGTGTTGACATATACTTTCTCCATCATGAGGCCAGAGACAAGATGTGGATGCAGGAAAGGGTAAGAGTTGATGACAGTTTAACCACTATATTGATCTTGTACCTATGATTTGATTTTTTTTTTTTAAGTATTTTTGTGTTGCTGTTAAATCCACTTATCTCCATAAGGCACAACAAAAAAAATTTTTTTATATTCTCTTTAACTCCCCATTACCCATCTGTTGAAATAGATGGGGTGTGGACCTATTTTTATTGATTTTGAGGGGCTTCCCTGTGCCTCCTGGATTTTGATGCTTGTTCTCATCACCAAATTAGAGAAATTCTCTGCTATAATTTCCTCTCAATATACCTTCTCCCCTCTCTCTCTTTCTTCTTCTTCTGGGATTCCAATTATTCTAATATTGTTTCGTCTTATGGTGTCACTTATCTCTCTGATTTTCCCCTTATGGTCTAGTAGTTGTTTATCTCTCTTTTTCTCAGCTTTTTTTTCTCCATCATTTGATCTTCCATATCAATAATTCTCTTTTCTGCCACACTTATCCTAGCAGTAAGAGCCTCCATTTTTTATTGTGCCTCATTAATAGCATTTTTTATTTCAGCTTGGTTAGATTTTAGTTCTTTTATTTCTCCAGAAAGGGTTTGTATTTCTACAGAAAGGGAATCTCTAGTATCTTCCATGCTTTTTTCGAGCCCAACCTTGATAATCGTCCTTATGAGCTCTAATTCTGACCTCTTACTTATGTCCATATTGATTAGGTCCCTAGCCCTTGGTATTGTCTCTTCGTGGTTTTTTTTTTTTTTTCAGATGAGCTTTTCCACCTTGTCATTTTATCTAGATAAGAATAGATGAATGAGAAAACAAAATACTAAAAGGGATAGGAATGACCCCCGGTAAAATATACACTAATGAAATTGGAAGAGACACAAAACTAGAGGGAGAAGAAAGAAGGAAAAAAATTTATAGATAGATAGAATGGTGAATAGAATAGGACCAAACACTTGATTTTGGGTGTATTTTGGTCTGTTAGAAGAAACTGCCTCCCAAAATTTTAAAGAAAGAATATATATATATATATATATATATATATATATATATATATATATATACACACACACAAAAATAAGTGTAAACATGATGAAGGGATGGAATATTACTATAAAGATGAAAATTAAAATAGATTCTATAAAAGGAATTGATAATATAAGAAGTTGGTTGAAAAAAGAAAGAAACAAGAGGAAAGAATGTGATCAGGCTGAAGACTAGAACAAAGACATATGCTAGGGGCACCTGGGTGGCTCAGTGGGTTAAGCCTTTGCCTTCGGCTAAGGTCGTGATCTCCGAATCCTGGGATCAAGCCCCACATCGGGCTCTCTGCTTGGCAGGGAGCCTGCTTCCCCCCTCTCTGCCTGCCTCTCTGCCTACTTGTGATCTCTCTCTCTCTCTGTCAAATAAATAAAATAAAATCTTTAAAAAAAAAAGACATGTGCTAGATTTAGGTTATATTTTGATATACCCTATTTAGAAGAAACTGTATCCCAAAATTTTAAAGAAGGAAAAACCTATATGTATACAAAAAAATAAGGTTAAATACAATGGAGGAATAGAATATGACTATAATAATGAAAATTTTAAAAGATTTTTAAAAAGGTATTGATAAGCTAAAATAGTTAAAAATGTTAAAATAGGAAAGATGAAAAAAATTTTAAATAGAATAAGAAAAATATAAACTTTTAAAATGTAACTTTAAAAGACTAAAGAATCATGGGGGGAAAGCCATAAATTCTATGTGCTGTATTTCCATAGCTCTGAGGTTTTGCAGTTCTCATTTATCAGTGAACTTGGTCTTGGCTGGATGTTCTTGCTGATCTTCTGGGGAAAGGGCCTGTTGCAGTGATGTTTGCAGTGTGTTTATCATCTCCAAACCCAGCAGATTCCTGCCGTGCGCTCTTGTGCTGCTCTTCCTGGAGGAGGAAGGTGAGTTTCCCCAGATCTGCCACTTGTGGAGTCCTTGTTTGAAGAGCAGTGGCCCGACTGTGCTGCGGATCACAGTTTAAGGTAACCCCGAGCTGAATGCGTACTCCTTGGCTCTGTTGGTTTCCCTCTCCAATAGCTGGGAGTTCTGCCACACTCAGGCATCCTTGGCCTTTCTGAGACCCCAAGGGACCTCAGACCACAACTGTCCAAGAGGACTCCATACCCCCTCCCCCGCCCCAGCTTAGCCTCTGGAGTGACATCCTTCATGGAAGCAGACTCCTAGAAGTTCCAATTTTTGTGTTCCACTGCTCTACCGCTTGCCAGGACCCAGCCCCTCCCCCACACTCTCTCTTCCCATATATCGCCTCGGATTCACTTCTTCACATGTCCTACCTTCCAGAAAGTGGTCGCGTTTCTGTTCCTAGAATTGCTGCTCTTCTTCTCTTTGATCTCTTATTGAGTTTGTAGGTGTTCAGAATGGTTTGATAACTAGCTGAACTCCTGGGACCCGCTGATATTTAGGTCTCCTACTCCTCTGCCATCTTGCTCCCCCCTCACCCACAAGTCTGTTTTTATATCGATGTCATATTGTTTTATTTACTCTAGCTTTGTATTATAGTTTGAAATAAGGAAATGTGGTATCTCCAGCTTTGTTCTCTTTCAAGATTGCTTTGACTATTTAGGATTTTTTGTGGTTCCATGCAAATTTTTTTTTCATGCTTCTAGAAAGATTTACTTTAATAAAAGATGAACCTAGAAACATTTGGTATGCCAAATGTTAAGTAGTAGTGAATACATATTTGTCAGAAACAAATCCTCTCAAGCAACTCTAAATTTAGTGTCTAAGTAATTTACTTTGTAAATAGGGAAGAGTTGGCACAATAGCATCTTTTATTTTAATATGATGTAATTTAAAAATATACATATTGCAAGTTTCCAATTGTCCACGCAAATTTTAAGATGATTTATTCTGTTTCTGTGAAAAATGCCATTGGAATTTCAATAGTGATTGAGTGGAATCTGTAGGTTGTTTTGGGTATTATGGACATTGTAAATTATTCATTCTTCCAATCCATGAACACAGAATATCTTTCCATTTATTTGTATCATCTTCAGGAGTTTTGTGTTGCCTTGTTTTTATCACTATCCTATAGTTTTCAGTCTTTCACCTCTTTGGTTAAATTTACTTCTGATTGTTGTTGTTTTTTAACTTCTAGGTATTTTTTAAATGCAATTTTACATGGGATATTTTTCTTAATTGCTTTTTCTGATAGTTTCTTAAAAGTGCATAGAAACACAGCTGATTTTCTGTATTGATTTTATATCCTGTAATGTTACTGAATTTATTTATTCTAAGAGGTTTTTTTGGTGAAATCTTTAGGGTTTTCTATATTTAATATTATGTCACTTGTAAATAATGAGTTTTACTTCCTTTCTGATTTGTACGGCCTTTCCTTTCCCTTTCTTTCCCCCCCATCCCCCACCAATCGTTCAGTCTAAGACATCCAATAGTATGTTGAATATAAATGGTCAGACTGGCCATCCATGTCTTGTTGCTGATCATAGAGGGAAATCTTTCAGTTACTCACTGTTAGAGTCTGTCATATTTGGCTTTTTATCATAAATGGGTGTTGAATTTTGTCAAATGCTTTTTCTGTATCTATTGAGATGACTATGATTTCTATTCTTCATTTCTTCATTCTTCATTTTATCCCTGGAATAAATCCCAGTTGATCATAGTGTATGATCCTTTTAATGTGCTCTTGAATTCAGTTTGGTAATATCTTATTAAGGCTTTTCATCTACATTCACTGGGTATATTGACCTATAGTATTCTTATTCTTTTCTTGTCTGCTTTTGGTATCAGGGTAATGCTGGCCTTGTAAAGATGAGCTTCATTCCTCTTTTATTTTTCAATTAAAAAAAAAAAGGCAGCATGACACAGGACTCGATCCCAGGACCTTGAAATCCTGACCTGAGCTGAAGGGAGATGCTTAACCAACTGAACCACCCAGGTGCCCCAGATTGGTATTAATTTTTTTAAATATTTGGTAGAATTTATCAGTAAGGCCATCAAGTCCTGGACTTGTATTTATTGGGAGGTTTTTTATTACTGATTCAATCTCCTTACTAGTAATTGGTCTGTTTGAAATTTCTATTTTTTCATGATTCAGTTTATTTTTTCATGAGTCAGTTGTGCAATTGCTGGATCATAGGGTAGCTTTATTGTTGTTGTTGTTGTTATTATTTAGAGACAGCGAAGTAGACTGTTGGGGGGAGGGGCAGAGGGAGAGAGAAAATCTTGAGCAGGCTCTACACCCAGTGTGGCACCCAGTGTGGTGCTTGATCCCATGACCCTGAGATCATGACCTGAGCCAAAATCAAGAGTTGGATGCTTAACCAATAGAGCCATCCAGTTATCCCTGGTTTTACTTTTTTGAGGAAACTCCATACCATCTTCCACATTGCCTGTACCATTTTGCCTTCCCACTAACAGTGTATGAGGGTTCCTTTTCTTCCATGTCCTCATCAACATTTGTTGTTTCTTGCATTTCCCTAACGATGAATGATGTTGCACATCCTTTCATGTGTATGGCTTCTTTGGAGAAATGTCTGTATTTGGTCTTCTGGCCATTTTTTAACTGGATTTTTTTGTTGGTGGTGGTGAGTTGTATACTTATGTGTGTTTTGTTTTGTTTCGAGGGAAGTTGTTAAACTGGTATTTATATATTCCCTCTAAAATAGACTAATTCTTGGTTTTATCCCCACCATACCCTCTAATTCTCATCTGTAACAGCATGTGCAAAAATACAAAGAGGTACTATTTTTAAAGCATTAAAAGAAAGAACTTTAAAATAGATTTCACATCTAGCCCAAAAGCCATTCAAATGTGTACAAATAATAAAAATATCGTCAGACATATTAAGTTCTTCATGTCGGGTGAGGGAAACATCTTAGCAAGGTAGCACATTGTCCAAGGCAGTCTCTGCTGGCTTTATTCCTCTTATTTGAATAATTCTACCAAAAGTGTTTTTAAAATGGTTTTGTGATAAACTTTGAGGGTTTTGACATTATAGGATAATGTATCTAGCTATGGGTGGGTTCTTATCCCATCTAAGGTGTGCATTCTTCTTATTGCTTTTACTGGTTTTCTATGAACACTATCAATATCAAATAGTTCACCCTTAATTGTGAGAAATGTGTCATACACATATGTATGTGTATACATATAATGTACTTTGACTTTTGTATTTCTTTATTCTTCCATCTCCTTTTGTAAGGTCCTCAAGTTCATTTTTTTAAAAAGATTTTATTTATTTGACAGACAGAGATCACAAGTAGGCAGAGAGGCAGGCAGAAAGAGAGAGAGGAGGAAGCAGGCTCTCTGCAGAGCAGAGAGCCCGATGCAGGGCTTGATCCCAGGACCCTGGGATCATGACCTGAGCCGAAGGCAGAGGCTTTAACCCACTGAGCCACCCAGGCGCCCCTCTCAAGTTCATTTTTAACTCTGACTCCTTCTATTCTACTTTTTATCCCATATTTTGAATTTTTTCATGTTTTTCATATGTAATATTTCCATTTGTTACTTTTTTGTAATTTTAATGTCATATTGCTGGTATCTTACTTTAGGTCTTTTAATATAGTTATTTTACATATTGTAAATTCTTAATTTTTCTGTTCTAATATTTTTTTAATGTTAACTTTTTCTATTGAAGCAGTTTTAACCCTCAGCTATCTTCATATAGTTATATTACCCTGGGAATGTTTGACTAACCTATCTTTTAATGAGCATTGGATGGAGAAGGGTAGATGTCCAGATCCAGTCCAGACCTTCAGATCCTCAGTCCCCGGGAGAGCTTTAGAACAGAGTTGGGGAATGAGCCCTAGCGCAGGGAGATTCAGGCACCACAGATCCAGAGTCATCCTCCTTTTTGTTATTGTTGTTGTTACTCTATCTAGCAGTTCCTTAGATCTGAGCTTCCCCTTTGAACTCTCAAATGTAAAAACAATACTGGGGAGGGACACTCCATAGATTATCTACTAGCTCTGGGGATTTGAAGAGAAAAGGGTAGAGGAGTGGGAGCTTGGGAATGAACAGCCTCAATCTATTGCACCAACCAGTTGTGTGTTTTTTTTGTGGGGTTTTATTCTGTTTTCCCTGCCCTGATTTTACCCTTGTGGCTATCTGGGCTCACCTTGAATTTCTGTAGGGAGGTGGCAGTCAACAGTGGATCCAAGAGAAAGTCCGGGAGGTGTGGTGATGGCATGATCACAAGAGCTTTTCTTAAACAGCTTCCCAGAGCCACACCAGCCACCAACTATCCCTATAAACCAGTTCAAAACTTTCCATCCACCCTTGGGCTTTTTGTTTGTATTATTTCTTACATTCCATGCTTTCATTTTTAGTTCCTCCCGGATTGATTTTGGAGGAGATAGCCCAGGTTAATTTGACATTTTGGTAGGAATTAGAATGTCCTCTCTCCAGATTGTTTAGAATATGCAGCCAATGGATGCAGAAAATAAGTCATACTGAGGATTTTTGTTTTTACCCTAAGAACAATGAGAAGCCATTGAAGGTTTTAAGATCAATGACAGGATCTGACTTTTGAGACCACTCTGTCTGCAATATGGCAATCAGATTGGAAGGGAGTGAGAGTCAACATGAAGACAGAGGTAGAAAGGCTCACAGTTGCCTTGGCGTGATGATAATGATGATCAACACTAAGGTGATGGTGGGGATGAAGGAAACTGAATGAATTCAAGAGATACTTATGAAGTTAAATTGCTAGATCTTGATTGTAGATTGAGTTTAAGGGAGATAAGAAATACAGGAAAGATTAACTTTTACATAGTGGGCTTGCATAACTGAATGGATGTATTTGGGAGAACTGGAAGGGATGAGTTAACTAAACTTTGGATATATAAACTTATGATCCCTTTAAAATATTCATTAGACTTGTCAAGTAGGCAGCTGACTAGGCTTGGAGTTCAGAGGAGACAGGTGAGCTAGCTCTGAGATGACTCACACATTTATAAATGGATGAAATAACCTTGAGTTCAGAATGAACCTGAGTTCAGACCTAGAAATGAATCTCCAGGAACTCCAACATTTCATGGCTAGGTGTTACTGGTTGAATTGTCCTCCAAAATTTGTATTTGAAGCCCTAAGCCCCACTACCTCAGAATGTAAATGTATTTGCAGACAGTCCCTTTAAAGAGGCAATTAAGTTAAAATAAGAACTGTAGAGTGGGGCCTAATCCAATCTGGCTGGTGTCCTTGTAAGAAATGTGGACATCCTGAGAAACACCTATACACAGAGTTAAGACCATGTGAGGATATAATATGGAGGGAGCCATCTGCAAACCAAGAAGAGAGGGCTCAAGAGAAACTAAATCTGCTAACACCTTGATTTTTGTACTTCAAAGCCATAAGAACTAAGAGAAAATTAATTTCCATTGCTCAAAGCTACCCAGACTATAGTTTTGCTATGGCAGCTCTAGTAAAATAATACACTAGATTAAAAAAAAAAAAAAAAAGATTGTGGGGGGAAAGTTGTACAAAGATGATAGAAGATAATTCCTGGAGATTTTGTCATAATCACAGAAGTCAAGGCAACAGTGTTTCAAGTCTGGGAAGCAGTCAACAGTGTTAAACTTGGCTGACAGGTCAAGATGAAAATAAATATTGCCTCTGGATTTAGTGAGTTGGAGTTAAAGGTTTTTTTTTGTTTTTTTTTTACCTATTTTCATTTATTTACTTGAGAGAGAGAGAGAGAGAGCGTGCACACAAGCAGGCAGAGGGAGAAGTAGGCTCCCCACTGAGCAGAGATCCCAATGCAGGGCTCTATCCCAGGACCTTGGGCTTTTGACCTCAGTAGAAGGCAGACAATTGACTGGGCCACACCGGACCCCTGAGTTTGATGGTATCCTTAATACAGACTCCTGGTGGTATAAAATGCAGGAAGGTAGAATGGCATGGGTTAAAGAGTGAGGGGGAAGTGAAGAAATGACAAGATTATGGGCAACTCTTAAGGTTTGATAGGGAAAGGGAATGAAGAATGGAGTTCTTTTTAAATGGGAGAGACTTGACCTTGTTTTTTCTCAATGGAAGTTTTCAATTTAAAAGAGGAAATTGAATGTATAAACAAAGGAATTGGAAGAAGAACATTCTTAAGAAAGGTGGAGGGGAGAGTTTACAGCTGAGATGAGGGAGGGCCAACCTTTTATTAACCCACTGAGCCACCCAGGTGCCCCTAGGGCCAACCTTTTATTAACAGAGAAAGAAAGGCTGGGAGGAGAGGTGGGCACCTTCAGAGTATCTCAGGGGATAAAGGAATGGCTGCTTTATTTTCTGGTTGAAGGTCCTTGGTTTTTAAGCCTTCTTTGCTTCCTAAAAATGAAATCTCAATTCAACTTTGCCTTATAACTAGTGTCATTTCCTCTCATATTCTGGCATTTGATTGGTTGGTTGTCTATTTTCAATGTGGTTGTTGAGTTTTCACCTTAATGCCATTGGTATTTTAGTAAGTTTTGAGAAGCTTCAAAGGGCAGTTGCTAGTCAGTCACTGTAAAAATGACAAGTCTCTGTCTTCTCAAGTTTTATATTTAACTAGTTATGCCATCTGGAGTTTATAATATATGGGGGAAGTCTGATACTTTTCCCAAATTGCTAGGCAGTTATCTCAATACCATTTCAATTCAACAAATATATCTGAGTACCTATGAATCGCTTTGTGCGATATGAGAAATCATCTTTGTTAAAGACTTTAGTATTTCACCAAGGGTTAAGTAAATAGACCAATAAATATGAGCTACAACAAAGTGCTGTAAACATAATTATCATTAGCAGTTCAAACACAGATTAAATTTTTATACAATTACAGTGTTAGGTCCGTGATCAAAGGAGCGAGACTGATACAAATCGAGGGTCAAGCAAAGCTTTATTTCCCAAGCATGGCGAATCAAACCGATGGGTCGGGGCCGCCTCTTACAGAGAGGGTGACCACCCCCAGCCTCACAGACTAACTTCTATAGAGCAAAAGCCATGTGGTTGAGCCTGGCTCCACACAGGTGGCCAATGAGATTGCAACACACAGAGGAAGCTGCACAGTCATGCTAGGTCACACATGCATGGCCAATTGAATTACAATTCATCCCATAGTAGCTATTTGAACTAGCCTATCACCTTGGTCAGAATTGGCACCCA
Source organism: Mellivora capensis (assembly GCA_004024625.1). Lineage (NCBI taxonomy): Eukaryota > Metazoa > Chordata > Mammalia > Carnivora > Mustelidae > Mellivora > Mellivora capensis. The sequence goes on along the minus strand of PISX010014050.1, from coordinate 42,636 downwards.
AAAGGCGAGGCCCACACTCCTTGGTAGCTAGGGAGACAGTATGCACGCTCCACTGATTGGATGTCTCCACCTGGCCTGACCCGCCCTTGTATTTGGGCTCTGTTACCTGGGACTGGTCGACCATGTTTTACTAGTTTCCCAGACTTGTTTTTAAGTAAGTCCCCTGGGGGGGGGGGGGGTGGCAGGGTCAGTTTAAGTTTTACTGCATAAACAACAAAATGGCTGTTCAACCAAGATGGAGCCGCTCTGGCTAAATAGGCCCTTACAACAGGAAATGCCTTTTTCCGGATTCTTACAGAAAACTACACCTGATAGGGGACAATGGAGAGCTGGGAGATAGGGGAAGGAGTTTAGAGGAGTAAGGCAGTCCAGGGAGAGAAGCCAGCATGATGAGCAACAGCCCAAGTGAGAAACTGCAGGATATCTTTGGGAAATAAGTTTAGATTATGGGGGAAGGTAAGCAGTGCTAAAGCTCATACTGTAGTTAGTAGACAGCCAAAAAAACCCCACTGGCCTAGAGATGGTTTGGGGCTATAAAATGCTTTGAAGCTACACTTGAAGAAAATTAATTAACTTAGTATACACTTTAGATTAACTGGAAAAAAAATTAAGGCTTTTTACAAAAGGTAAAAGAGTACAAGCAGCAGACACAAAGGACAGTTTATTAAAAATCAAAATATATCAGCTTGCACATATGGAAGAAATTCAATAGACTTAAGACACTCATTATCTTGGGTTTTCATACTTATGTAGAGGTATAAACTTCTCCACAGAAGCTCATCAGTGTATAAAACTTGTATTGTTCTCATACCCCTGTCTTAGCTTTCTCAAAGGGGCAGCCTAGAGGGCATCAATGATAAGCATAGAGGCTGCTTATAGACAAACATGCTTGAGTGATGTAATATACAAAGGGCCCTCAGCCACCCCCTGGCTGGATACAGAAAGGCCCATCAGGCAGCCCACCTCAAAATACCCATAGGCCCTCACTGACCAATGGGCTACTTACAACTAGGCAGTTACCAAAAAAGGGAAAATTCCATATGTTGCCATATGCCATATGCCACCTTCCGTCTTTAAAAACAGCCCCCACCTGGGTACCTGGGTTGCTTAGTCCATTAAGCATCGGACTCTTGATTTCAGCTCAGGCCATGATCTCAGGGTCATGAGATCAAGCCCCAAGTTATTTTTTCTCTCCCTCTGCCCCCACCTCCCCCTCCAAAAACAACTGAGAAAACAGCCCCACCCACTGCCTCCTTACATTCTCCCCTTTGTTGTTATGCCCACAGCTCCCTTGCAGTGTATTCAATAAACTTCTATCTTCTTTGTTGTGCTTCAGGTGAATTCTTGTCACTGCCTATGCCACCCATCAGTTTCCACCTGGCTGTTGCCCATTTGGAGCCCCCCCCCGATCCAATCAGAAGAGACCCCACAATAAGCTGTGGAAGAAAGAACAAAACCCTCAGAATGCACAGAATAGATAGCTTTCCTATCTAATGGGAAGGGATTATAAAAGGTAGGAAGGACTTAGGGAGACATAGGGCAGTGGTGATGACTCTGAATTGCTGAGGTAGACAAGCGAAGTAAAGGGCTGCCACTGACAAGTGACCCCATGTAAGGGAGAATGCACTATGTGAGTTTTCTCATCTTCTGTGTTGTTTTGCCCAACTTATCATGAGACGGAGGTTCTCTCATGGCCTAGGAACTTCATCCAAAGGGAAAAGCGCATATGGCTGGAGCATGGGAGACTGAGTGCCGGGTGAAAATGAAGCACCTCGACTCCCAGAACTGTGCCGATGAAAGTTCAGCTGTATTCTCTGAGAGTGAGTTCCCTGCTCTGATGCTCCTCTCAGATGTTCAGAAACATCCATGGTTGGCCCTGTGCACACAGCCCTCAGAAGTGAGCACAGCTTTTCAGGAGAGCATACAGCTTCTGCAAATCAAGTTTTATTCACATCTGCTACTACCTCAGCTATCAAGCAGTTATCAAGGCTGCTTCTGAAGGTGTATGACAATTTACTTATGTATTAGGTTAGGTTTCACTGTCCTCCCTTTAGAGAGTTCCAATTCTGTGTTTATAGAGAAATAAGATGCCAGTCAAGAGATTAAAGTTACGACAATAACCTCGATGTCAAGGCCTAGCAGTAAGGGTAGGAGTTAAGAGGGAGCAAAAATGAAAGGAGTTTGGGGCACCTGGGTGGCTCAGTCCTTTGAACTCTTGATTTTGGCTCAGGTCATATCTCAGGGTTGAGAACGAGCCCTGCACTGGGCTCCACACAGGACATGGAGGCTCCCTGAGATTCTTTCTCTCTAAAAAAGGAAAGAAGTTTTAGGAGAAAAAAATGAAGGAATCATGAATTTAGGGTCTAATAGGTCTTTGACACAAATACTAAACTGTCAAAGGGTGAAAGTGCCAGGGAGGGAGTCAGATAGAGCACATCCCAGGTGCCATAGATACTACCCTCCTTAGAAGGTCCTGGTCCTGGATGGCTGCCCCCCTAGCCAGGGTTCCTTGAAATGAAGGGCACAGGGCTGAGATTTCTGAAGAACTCTCTCAGGACTAAGGGTGGGGAGGTCCTAAACACAGCAGAAGTCAGGCTGGTTGCAGATAGTCAACCAAGACTGAGGCTTTTTTTTTTTTTTTTTTTTTAAGATTTTATTTATTTATTTGACAGAGCACAAGCAGGGGAGCAGCAGAGGGAAAGGGAGAAGCAGGCTCTCCACCTAGCAGGAAGGCATAAATGGGCTGAAGGTGCTTCCTTCTCCCAGAGCAACCTGTTTCATTTCTTAATCCACAGCCTAATCCTCTGTAAAGAAATCAGTCTAATGGAGGGGAAGAAAACTGGATTGAGGAGAAAGAAAGCAACGAAACCAACAGAGATAGAAAATTTATTATTATGCAAATAGCTATGCAAATGGGAGCCCTGGCAAACAGCCAGAGAACTTCCCCAATTAAGGTGTGCATCCCCTGTATTACAGGTACCAAATCAGAGTAACACATCCAGAAAACAAAATGAGAATTCAGAAAACACAGTATCTCAGAGGCCCACCAGATCTGGACTCTTTTTTGAAGCACTCTAATTCAGTAGCTCTGGGCAAATATTAACTGCTTGCTGAATGCTGACTGTGATACTGGCCAACTGTTAAGGTGCCAGCTGTCCTGGGGAAGAAGAGGATGGTGGATGAACAGCTGCCCTGCTTCTAGGAAAGTAGTATCTAATAAGGACAGTCAAGGAAGATCTAGTTCATCACCTTAAAATCAACTTTACCAAAACTGCTACTTTTCTAGGTTAGTAATTATTGAAATAATCACTCTGAAAGTAGCATGTCTTAATTCCCTTTCACCATATCATAAATTCTTCCAATACTGTTAGTACTCATTATGACTACTATTATCTCGTTATTAAAACTCTTTTGATACTGCTTAAATTGTACATGCATACAAAACATGACTTTTCTGCCAAGTTTTTATAGTTAAACCAGACAGGGAAAGATTAATACTGCATGCTGTCACTTATATGTAGAATCCTAAAAGAAAGATGTCAAACTCCTAAGAACAGAGCCTTGTCTATAGGCCTGAAGGATCTCTAGAGACCTGATGTGAAAAGATTCACTGTTATCAAATGACAATTATTCAATGAACTCCTCCCTTCATATACCTTTTAATCTAGCTGCTGGCACCAAGAAATGCTTGGGTGTATTCATCCTTGGATATGTACAATTTACAAAGTACTTCTTAGTTTTTGTCTCACTGGAGAGAGGCAGAGTAAAAAATGTGGCAGAAAAAGGCTTGGCCTTGATTAGTGATACTAGAAAATGCAAGACATTTTCTTTGAGCTGAGAGAACACACTAGTAAGATCACAAAAGGATACATGTAAGTTGGGATGCCTTTCGCAGCCAAATGTTTCCGAATAAGTCGCTCAGTACCATACCAATTAAAACCTTTCGTGGCATGTCCAATGCGTGGAAGATGAACACTTGCTGTTAAAGAGGAAAAAAACAGGTTATGATGTCTTCATAAAAAATTTGATTCAGTATAAAATATACATAGGACAAAACTCCACTCTTAGTCACTTTGTGGTTTCCAACAGACAAAATGTACATAATCATGGGGTATCCCACACAAAGTATAAAATTAGAATGTCAAAAATATTCTAGGGCAGGACTATAATGGGAAGAAGTAATTAATTCTGTTAAACACAAAGACCTACAGGTTCTGGAAATAAGCAGGTACAATGAAAATAGAGTATGATCAGTGTTGGAGATAAGATTATTATTATTTTTTAGAGAGCAGGAGGAGGAACGGGGGAAAAGGATAATCTTAAGCAGGATCCATGCTCAGTGCAGAGCCCAAGGCAGGGCTTGATCTCACAACCCTGAGCTCATGACCTGTGCTCAAATCAAGAGTCAGACACTTAACTGACTGACCCACCCAAATGCCCCCAAATAAACAGATGCTTTAACAAGTCAATCAGTTCAACAAACTCTGAAACACAATGGGTTTAGAAATAAAACTTCACTCTCACTTTGGGCAGAGAACTGTCTGCTAATGTGGACTGGATGTGGCAGGGTAAACAGTATCCCCAACAGCATCTGACCAGATTACATCTCTGGTCTTCTGCTTCCTCATCTGTAGAATGAGGACACAAATACCCCAGTGCAGGAAGATGGTCCACAGAGATAGTGAATACAAAAGTGATCTGGAAAGGAGGCGAATCAAGATGATGTGGTGATACTTGTGTGGTCTCTCATACATGTGGGCTTACCTTTACCATATATACTGAATGAGGTCTTAACATTTCTCACCTCCCTTTAAAAATCCTATCACATGCCTGGAAACAGAAATTCATGTTCTGAAAAGCTTACCTTTCTTTCTCTTTGCTGCTAAATAGATCTTCTTCAGGCCCTCTTCTAGGGCTGCCATCTTAATGCCAGACAGGACATTGGCACGGTCACGGTGCTGAGCCACAATCAAGGCCAACTAGGAGGAACAGCCATCACATGGTTGACATGACACGAGAAGGCTGCACTGTCAACTAAGTGACCTACCCATGGAGGGGGGCTTCGTCTCCATCTTTTTTGGATGTTCTGCCTGAACCAGGTCCTACCAAATCCATGACTTAATCTTCCATTCCAATTGGTTTATTTTGCGGTAACTTTATACATAAGCATTTCTTCTTGTTTTTAAGATATGTTAAAACCAGTGTCCAAAACATGCTGTCTTTCCTAAGTGCTCTCAATGGTAAAAGAATTTTTCAGTCTTAGGAGCAGAAAGGACTTTACAGGTTCCTGTAAACAGCCCTCTGGCAGATGCTCGAGTTAGCTCTCAACCCCCATTCCATCTCTGTTCCAGTAACTCCCACCCTGTCCTAAGTGGGGGAGACTGGACAGAGTGTCAAGGAAGTGTCTGGGACTGGCAACCCTACTATCATATGGTAACCAATTGTAAATAGTTTCCTTGAGTCACTGGATTCTGAGTGTCTATGCTGTAATCACTGTGTTGTTCATGTTTTTTTAGCGTTTTAGAAATGACTGAAAAAATGGCTGAGCAGGCAGAAGCCACTTTGTTGTCAGCCACAAAGACCACCAACCTCAAGAAAATATATGTCCCTCTCAGCCTGGTTTCTAAATTTCTTTTCTGAGTCAGTAAGATTTGGCTCTAAATTGAATATGAATTCAGGCCCTTGTAAAGTCAGGTTAAGTGTGGTTAATAAAACATCTTAGAGGAATTCTAAAGGACTGGTAAGTAAGAGACACTTAAGATGCAAAAGGAGAATTTTTCTTTGAAAGCAAGAAAGCATGAGTTGGGGGAAGGGCAGAGGGAGAGAATCTTAAGCAGGCTCCACACTCAGCACAGAGCCTGTTGCAGGGCTGTCTCAGGACTCTGAGATCATGACCTAAGCCAAAATCAAGAGTTGGACACTTAATTAACCAAGCCACCCAGCTGCCCCCAAAGAATTTTAATATAAGCAGAGGAAATACGGATCGGCTCCTCTTCTCTACATATGGCTGGCTACTAAACACAATCTTTTACATATCTTTTCACATAATGAATGATGAAACACTTGAGGTTTTGAGTCCTATTTTCTTATTCAGTGTTTCCTAAGCACTTCCTATGAGCCGGTACTGTGTGAGGTATCGAGGATGAAATGACAGCGTCTACACTCTCGGGAGGAGCCTGCCTAAGTTCGGTACAGGGAACAAGCAAGTCTAAGAACAGTGTTCCGTGATGGACAGAGGGCGACGGAGGGAGTGTGCTGGACTGTGAGGCCTAACATGCATGTTATGGGTTGAATTCCTATGTTGAAGCCCTAACCCTTAGTACTAAAGAATGTGACTGTGTGTGGAGACAGGACATTTTAAAGAAGCAAATAAGTTAAAATGAGACCATTAGGTGGTGCCTGATCCAGTCTGACTGCTGTGCTTACAAGGAAAAAATGTGGACACGGACTGAGACACCAGGGATGTGCAAACAGAGAGGAAAGACCATGTGAGGAAACATGAAGGTGGCCACCCTTAAGCCAGGAAAGAAGGCTCGGAGGCAATCAGCCCTGCCCACACCTTAATCTTGGGCAGGCAGCCTCCAGAACTGTGAAGAAATTAATCTGTTTTCTAAGCCACCTGGCTGGTGGTGTTTTTTAACAAACTAGAGAGATGATCCCTGAAAAGCACAGTGTTGGTGCTATTTTATTACGGCAGCCCTCTCAACCAATGTGTTGACAGAGAGGCCAGCAGGAACAGGAGAGGTTTAAGAGGCGGTGACAAGAGCCAAAGTTTAGTTCTGATTAAGAGATTTTTTTTTTTTTTTTTTACTTACCAAATCTTGCCCACTGTTTCTTGACTCTTTATCATCAATAGGAAATAAAAGGACACCTCCCAAATTCAAGTCTGAGGTAAAATAAAAGAGCAACAGACAGCAGGTAAGGTTCACTCTGGACTGAGACTCCTTTCCTCGTCGGCCAGTCAGGTAGCAATCTCATTTTTTCTCACTCTCTTAGCTTCAGTCACTGCTTTAGCCAGGAACTCACAGGATCCACCCTTGAGAGGTTGGTTTTTTGTTTTGTTTTTTTTTTGGCTCAAAAGCTTTCTTTTTTTTAATGTTTTATTGGGGTAAAATATACCTAACATAAAACTTACCGTCATGACCATTTTTAAGCACACAGCTCAGTAGCGTCAGGTACCTTCACACTCCTATGTAGTCTCCACAACTCTCTTCACCTTGCAAAACTGACACTCCATACTTACTAAACTTCTTCTCATCTCCTCCACAACCACCATTCTTACTTTCTACCTCTGTGAATGTACTGGAGTTAATTCATCTAAGTGAAATCACATAACACTTGTTTTTTTGTGACTGGCTTATTTTACTTGGCATCATGTCCCCAGGATCTGTCCATGTTGTAGCACGTGTCAGAATTTCCTGGTTTCCAAGGCATTAATTATTATTCACTGTATGAATATACACTGCACTGTTTATCTATTCATCCATCAGACACTTAGGCTTCCACCTTTAGGCCACTGTGAATAATGCAACATAGGTGTACAAATTGCTGTTTTGAGTCTGAGTCCCTGTCTGCAGTTCTTACAAAAGGGATTGCTAGATCACATGGTAATTTTATTAAATTTTTTCAGGAAACACCGTATTGTTTTCCATAGCAGCTACATCATTTTGTGTTCCCACCATCAGTACACAAGTGTTCTAATTTCTCCACATTCTCACAAAACACTTGTTATTGTCTATTTTTTTATTGAGATGTAACTGACACGTAACATTGTGTAAGTTTAAGGCATACAACATATTGATTTACACATTTATACTGCAATACAAGTGCCACTGAAGCATGAGCTAACATCTCAATCACATCCCATAACCGACTACTCCTTCTCGTGGTGGGAACAATTATGACCTGGTCTCTCAGCAATTTTAAGGTTTACAATAAAGATCTGTTGTCTGTTGTCCCTGCACTGTATACTGACCTCTAGAAGTCATTTATTTACTAAGTGCAAGTATGTACCCTTTAACATTAGCCATTTCTACCACCCCCAGCCCCTGGTAACCACCATTTCATTCTGGTTTGTTTTTTTTTTTTTTTTAGTTTAGTTTAGTTAGATTCCACATTTAAGGGGTGTGTGTGTGTGTGTGTGTGTGTGTGTTTTGTGCATATGTGTACACATCTTTATCCATTCATTTGTTGACAGACACTTTATCTTGACTATTGTGAATAATACAGAAATCAACATGGGAGTGCAGATATCTCTTTGATAACCTGCTTTCACTTCCTTTGAATATATACCCAAAAGTGGGATTGCTGGATCATATGATAGTTCTAATTTTAACTTTTTGAGGAACCTCTATGCTGTTTTCCAAAGTGACTGCACCAGTTTGCATTCCCACCAATTGTGCATGATGGTTCCCTTCTCTCTACATCCTCATCAATACTTACTAGCTCTTGTCTTCTTGATGATAGCTATTCTGACAAGTGTGAGGTCTTATTTCATTGTAGTTTTGATTTGCATTTCCCTGATGATTACTGATGTTTAGCATCTTTTCATGTCCCAGCTGGCCATCTGCACATCTTCTTTGGAAAAATATCCATTCGGTTCCTCTGTTCACTTTTTAATCGACTATTTTTTTTTTTCCTGTTGAGTTGTCCAAGTTCTTTATAAATGTTGAATAGCAACCCTTTATCCAATATATGGTTTTCAAATATTCTCTTCCTTTCTGTAAGTTGCCTTTCCATTTTGTTGTTCCTTTTGAAGTGCAGAAGCTTTTAAGTTTGATGTAGTCCCACTTATTGATTTTTCCCTTTATTTTTATTCTTTTGATGTCCTCCCCCAAAAATTACTGCCAAGGGCACTCTCAAGGAATGTCTTCCCTCAGTTTTCTTCTAGGAGTTTTATAGTATCAGGTCTTATGTTTAAGTCTTCGATCCATTTTGTGATAATTTTTGTAAGTGGAGTAAAATAGGGGTCCCAATTTCATTTTCCTGCATATGGCTATCCAGTTTTCCCAACATCAGTTGAAAAGACTACATTTTTTCCAATTGGATATTCTTGGCTCTCTTATCAAATACCAGCTGGCAATGTATGTAGAGGTTTAATTCTGGGGTCTGTAGTCTGTTTCATTGATCTATTTGTCTATTTTTATGCTGATACCACGCCATTTTAATTATTATCACTTTGTAGTATAGTTTGAAATCAAGAAATGTGATGCCTTCTGCTTTGTTCTTCTTTCTGATGATTGCTTTGGCTATTCAAGGTCTTTTTTTGGTTTCATTCAAACTTTTGGATTTATTCTATTGCTGTAGAAAATGCTATTGGAATTTTGATAGGGATTGTTTTAAATACAGAGATGGCTTTGTGTAGCATGAACATTTTGATATTTCACAATCACTGATCAGAAGTTAATATCTTTTCAATTATTTATGCCTTTTTCAATTTCTTTCAACAAACTCTTGTATTCTTCATTATCTAAATCTTTTACTTCCTTGGTTAAATTAATTCTGAGATATCTTATTATGTTTCTTGTTATGGTGAATGGATAGTTTTCCTCATTTCATTTTTAGAATTTTCACTGCTAGTGCATAGAGAAGGAACTGATTTCTGTGTGTTGATTTTAGATCCTGCAACTTTACTGAATACATCGATTATGTCCAATAGTTCTTTTTCCAGTTGATTAAATCCAATATACTACGAATTTGGGGTTTTCAATATATAGGATCACATCTACAAATAATGACAATTTTACTATTTCCTCTTTAAGTTAGATGCCTTTTGTCTTGCCTGATTGCACTAGCTAGGGCTGCCTGTACTATGTTAAAAAAGAGAATAGGCAGGCACCCATGTTTTGTTCCTGGTTTTAGAAGAAAAGCTTTTGGGGGTGCCTGGGTGGCTCAGCAGGTTAAAGCCTCTGCCTTCGGCTCGGGTCAAGATCTCAGGGTCCTGGGATGGAGCCCTGCATCGGGCTCTCTGCTCAGCAGGGAGCCTGCTTCCTCCTCTCTCTCTGCCTGCCTCTCTGACTACTTGTGATCTCTGTCAAATAAATAAATAAAATCTTTAAAAAAAAAAAAAAAAGCTTTTGATTTTTTCTCTGTTGAATATAATGTTAACCGTGGGTAACACATATGGCTTTTATTATGTTGATGTATGTTCATCCTATACTTATTCTTTTGAGGGTTTTTATCATGAAAGGATGTTGTATTGTGTAGAATGCTTTTATTGCATCTATTGAGAAGTTTAATGATTTTTGTCTTTCATTCTACTAATGTGGTGTTTATCACATTTGATTTGCATATGAAGAACTATCCCTGCATCCCAAGGAGAAATCTTATTTGGTCATGGTGTGTAATCCTTTTAATGAGTTAAGTTTGGTTTGCTAATATTTTTTTGATAATTTTTGCATCTATTCATCAGGATTTTGGTCTATAGTTTTGTTTTGTTTTTTTTTTTCCTTATAGAGTCTTTACCTGGCTTTGGTATCAGGGTAATACTGGCCTCACAGAAAGAGTCTGAAAGTGCTCCCTCCTCTTCAATTTTTCTGTAAGAGTTTGAGAAGGGTTGGCATTAATTCTTCTTAAAATGTTTGGTAAAACTTGTCCATGAAGGCATCTGGTCCTGGGAGGTTTTTAAAACTTGAGTCCATCTCCTCACTCATAATCCGTCTGTTCAGACTTTATGTACCCTCTTGGTTCAGTCTTACTAGGTTTTATGAGTATGAAATTTATCCATTTCTTCTAGATTATCTAATTTGTTGGTGTAAAATTGTTCATAGTGGTGACTTATGATCTTAATGTTTTTCTGCAGTTCCGCTGTAATTTCTCCTCTTTCATTTCAGACTTTGAGTCTCCTTTTTTCTTAGCCTTCCTAAAGGTTTGTCAATTTTATATTAAAAAAAAATCTTAGTCACATCTTCTCTTTTGATTTTCTGGTCTCTAACTTCATTTATTTCAGATTTGATCTTTATTTCCTTCCTTCTAACTTTGGGGCTTACTTTGCTCTTCTTTTTCTAGTTTTTTAAGGTATAATGTTGGGTTATTTGAAATATTATTTCTTAACATATGTATTTATTGCTCTCAACTTCCCTGTTGGAAGTGCTTTTGCAGCATCCATCAGTGTTTGGTATGTTGTGTTTCCATTTGTTTCAAGATATTCTTTGGTTTAGGCAACCCACGGAATGGGAGAAGATATTTGCAAATGACAGTACAGACAAATGGCTGATATCCAGGATCTATAAAGAACTTCTCAAACTCAACACACACAAAACAGATAATCACATCAAAAAATGGGCAGAAGACATGAACAGATACTTCTCCAATGAAGACATACAAATGGCTATCAGACACATGAAAAAATGTTCATCATCACTAGCCATCAGGGAGATTCAAATCAAAACAACATTGAGATACCACCTTACACCAGTTAGAATGGCCAAAATTAGCAAGACAGGAAATAACGTGTGTTGGAGAGGATGTGGAGAAAGGGGAACCCTCTTACACTGTTGGTGGGAATGCAAGTTGGTGCAGCCACTTTGGAGAACAGTGTGGAGATTCCTCAAGAAGTTAAAAATAGAGCTTCCCTATGACCCTGCAATTGCACTACTGGGTATTTACCTCAAAGATACAGATGTAGTGAAAAGAAGGGCCATCTGTACCCCAATGTTTATAGCAGCAATGGCCATGGTTGCCAAATTGTGGAAAGAACCATGATGCCCTTCAACAGACGAATGGATAAGGAAGACGTGGTCCATATACACTATGGAGTATTATGCCTCCATCAGAAAGGATGAATACCCAACTTTTATATCAACATGGCTGGGACTGAAGAGATTATATTGAGTAAAATAAGTCAAGCAGAGAAAGTCAACTATCATATGGTTTCACTTATTTGCGGAGCATAACAAATAACATGGAGGACATAGAAAAATGGAGAGGAGAAGGGAATTGAGGGAAATTGGAAGGGGAGATGAACCATGAGAACTATGGACTCTGAAAAACAATCTTAAGGGTTTTGAAGGGACAGTGGGTGGGAGGTTAGGGGAGCCTGGTGGTGGGTATTATGGACGGCATGTATTGCATGGAGCACTGGGTGTGGTGCATAAACAATGAATTCTGTTACACTGAAAAGAAATTTTAAAAAATGGAAAAAAAAACTTAAAAAAAACAAAGAATAATCTTTGGTTTGCCTTTTGATTTCTCCTTTGACTCCACTGGTTGTTCAGAAGTGTGCTGTTTAGTTTCCACATTATTTGGAGATTTTTCTAACTTTTCTCATTAAAAATTTCTAGTTTCATACCATTGTGGTTGGAAAAGATACTTGGTATGACTTCAGGTTTATTTTGCTATGACTTGTTTTGTGCTCTATCATATAATCCATTCTTAAAAATGTTCCATGTGTACTTGAGATGTGTATTCTGCTGTTGTTGGATGAAATTTTCTACAGATGTCTGTAAGGTCAGTTTGATGTACTATTTGGTCCAAGTCTATCTCCTTGTTGTTTTTCTCTCTGGATGATCTGTGCATTGCTGAAAGTGATAGATTGAAGTCTCTATTATTGCACTGATGTGTATGTCTCCCTTCATATCTGTTAATATTTGTTCAATATATTTAGGTGCTTTGATGTTGGGTGCATATATACTATTGTTGTATTTTCTTGATGCATTGATCCCTTTATCATTATATAATGACTTTGCTTGTCTCTTGCAATCATTTTGGTTTAAAGTCTACTTTGATGTAAGGATCGCTACCCCCACTTTCTTTAGTTCCCACCTGCAGAGTATCTTTCTTCATCCCTTCACTTGTCGTCTACGTGTTTTTAAGGCTCAAGTTGGTCTCTTGTAAGCTGGAAACAGTTGTGTCCTGTTTTTTGTTCTTTTCCATTAGTCTCTCTGCCTTTTGCTTGATGAATTCAATCCATTTACATTTAGAGTAATTTATCTAAGTCCTTAACAAATGTCACATTACTCACTGCTTTCTAGTTGCTCTGTATTTCTACTGTTTCTTTTTCCCTCTATTTCTGCCTACCTCCATACACTGGTTATTTTTCTGTAGTGGGATGTTCCATTTCCCTTTGCCTCTTATGATCTGCTCTAGGTTTTTGCTATGTTGTTACCATAAAACATCTTATAGATAAAACAATCCATCTTAAGCTGAAAGCAACTTATGGTCAATCACCTTATTAAGGCTCTCCCTTTTATTCCTTTTATCCCTTTTTATGTTGTTTATTCATTACTGGTTCTTTTTACTATTCTTTCCCCTTAACATTTATACCGGATGGTTAAAGCACCATCCTAATACAGAAAGCAGTTACCTCTCTTTTTCACCTTTACTAGTGTGTTGTGTACTTTCAAGTTTTCGTGTTACTGATCAGCATCTTTTCATTTTGGCTTGAAGAACTCTTTTCAGCATCTTGCAAGGCAGATCTAGTGGTAGTGAACTCCCTCAGCTTTTTGTCTGGGATATCTTATCTGCAAGATAACTTGGCCAGATACAGTTGGCAGACTGCCTTAGTTGGCAGTCTTTATCTTCCGACACTGAATATGTCATTCCACTCTCTCCTGGCCTGTAGCTGCTGCTGAGAAATCTGCTGTCAGCCTAGTGAGGGTCCTTTTTAGGTTATGTTCTTTCCCCTCTCTGGCTTAAGATTCTTTATCATTGATTTTTTAGTTTCATTATAATGTGTCTTGGGGAAGGTCTTTCCGCATTGAGATAATGGGGTGATCTATTAGCTCTGTGGACTTATATGTCCCAGTTTCCCCAGGTGTGAACAGTTCTCAGCTATCATTTCTTTAAATAAACTCTGCCCCCTTCTCCCTCTCTTCCTTTTCTAGAAATCTGCTTATTCTGATATTTGTCTTACTCTGATAGTTGTCTTTTTGATCCAATCCCATAGCTCATGTACTTTCTTCGCTTTTAATCTCTATTCTTTCATCTCATCTGTGTTATTCCAAAATCCCTATCCCCCGAGTCATGTTTTCTTCCGTCTGGCCTGCCCTGCTACAGCTGCTCTCTATTGTAGTCTTTACCTCATTCAACAAATTCTTCAGCTCCAGAATTTGTTTGGTTCTCTTTTACAGAACAGAACTCATTTTGTTCATATGTTTTATTCCTGATTTCAATGAACTGCCTTTGAGTTTTCTTGTAACTCATGGAGTTTATTCATAACTGCTATTCTGAATTCTTTATCAGTTAGATTGCAATATTCTGTGCCTTTGAGCTTGTTTGCTAGAGAACTGTCATTTTCTTTCTGTGATGCCATATTTCCTTGATTTTTCACATTCCTTGTAGTTATGTACTGCTGCTTTTGCATTTGAAGTAGCAGACACCTCCTTAATTCTGTGCTCACTGCTTTTAGCAGATGGTTTTATGTTCTGTGGTATATTATTACTGAGTTATTCCTTGTGTTTGTGAAGTATACCTGTCCACTCTTCTTGCTCTCTCTTGGGGCCAAATTTTTAAGCTTCTGTGTAATCTCTGGATGTTACAATTCACCAGGCTGCCTCTTGGAAACCTCATTCTAGAAGAGCTATTTATCGCTAAGTTTTGTGGTTTTTTTCCCCTTGACCAGTGACTTTCCAAGTGTGCTCCCTGTCTACCAGAGCTCGTTCTCAAAGATGCATTTGGAAGCCTGCTCAAAATTGGCAGCAGAGTCGGTGGAAGCGTGGGTTTAGCACTTGGTGTTTTGAGGGAGCCTGTGGGCCTAGTAGGGAAATCCCTGAGTGTGGTACTTCCAGAGGCTGAGGATGAACTTCCCCTTGAGCTCAAACCCGTTGACACCATTTGAAATTTGGATCTGCCTCCTTCCAGTCACAGAACTCCCACCTTAGTACTCTGGGTACTGGCAGAGAAAAATGGGTTTCTCCAGCTGTGTTCCATCTGACTGGGACAGCTAGGAGCTTACTCACCACTTTCCTTTCCCCCCACAAGTAACCTCCTCCAAATACACCAGTCCATTCAGTGTTTCCCTGGGCAAGAGGCAGCAGCAGGACAGTGTCTCTTACCACCTCCACTGTGACCAACTTCTATTTTTCCTTCTCCAGTGGTGTGCTAGAGTCTTCCCACAGGAAGTCTGGATTTCTCCAAGTTCTGTCTCATCCATGAGTACCTGCTCGGTGAGCACACATCCGATTCTTCCCTGACGGTGGCAAGAGAGGTATAGGCAGTCGTGCTGGCTCCGTAGCCTGTATGGGGGTTTGTCTGTATCTTATGGGTGGCAGTGGTGGGCAAGCCTCCTCTCAGGTCCTTTGGAGTAGGTGTTAGGTCCCAAAAGACACACCAACAAGCTTTCGTTTGTGTATGGATATCTAATTTGATTAAATAGGGGGATAAAAAGGTGGAATATCTTATACCACCAATGTTGCTGATGTCATCCTCTTCACTTGTGAGTTTTTATGATCTCCCAGTTCAATGTCCCTTACATATTACCTACAAAGTACTCCTGCAGGTAT
This sequence comes from Mellivora capensis, assembly GCA_004024625.1. NCBI lineage: Eukaryota > Metazoa > Chordata > Mammalia > Carnivora > Mustelidae > Mellivora > Mellivora capensis. Next base: position 27,196 of record PISX010014050.1, on the reverse strand, counting down.
TAGAAAGTGAATGCAAAAAAAAAGTGAATGCAAACCCAGATCATCTGGGGATGGTGAGCAGAGGGCATTATGAACTTGAAATTCCTTCAGCAGTCTTAATGTTTATTTTAAACCAAACATTGCACTCTATCTGCATCTATTTTCACATTTTCCGAACTCATCCTAATCAAATCAAACTAATGCTCTAGAAAAAATCCTAAAATGATTATATGACTTCACATACTTCAGCTTGAAGCTTTTATTCTCTCAGTCTACCCTACACACCCCAATCTTTTAAGTCATCCTAAAATACTGGCTCAGTTAGGCCATTCTTCTATTCAAACTCCCAAATGACTAGCCATTACCTACTGGATAAGGTCCTGCTTAGAACAGCATCTCCCTGGACAAGCCACAAGCAGTCTTCTATAATGTGGTCCAAATCCCTCTCTTTAAAATCCAACTCTCCTCTGTTCCTTAGCCTCAACCCTGTACTCCAGCCTGCCTGGCCTACACACCATTTCCTAAACACATTCACTGTGTAACTGCCTGGGTCATTCAACACCCTATACTGGGAATGACAATTGTGGGAATATCAAAAAGAACGAGAGACAGTCAGAGATCTTCTTCCATTTCTCACCACTCACTTGAATTCAACCCACCTTTCCAAGCCCAAGAGTACTTTTACCACCTCCATGAAGCCCTCCCTGGTATTTCCACTTTCATCTACTCTCCTCTACCCTATTTCAGTTCTTCTTCAGAAGAGTGCACACACTCAAACCTGTTTCCTTACTGACCACTTATGTCTTAACTCTGTGAAACCAAGGTTTAGTCGTCACATTCTCCTCACACTACTCCAAAGTCATGCAAATCCAATGGCCGTTTCTCAGTTCTCATCCTCACTTCAGTGCCTGACTTCTTGACACCCTCTTCTCCTTTATACTTCAAAATATTATATTCTCAAAATTCTCTTAGCTGACAATTACTCTGTCTCTCCTTCTTACTGTTGTTCCTAAGTGGAAGTGTTTTCTATGTTCTGTTCTCTGTCCTCATTTCCCCATCCTGCCTCCTTCACAGTTCAAACAGGCATTCCTCAGTCTTCATTTCTAGCTCTGACCTCTCCTGAATTCTCTGCTTTTCCAACTGCCCAATCAATATCTAGATCTCAGGTATTTTAACCTATTAAACCAAAGAGGGCTTAATAGAAAATAAATCGTTTTTCTAATAGTTTAGAGGGTAAAGGACTGCCTCAAAGTTGCATAACTAGTCAAATGACAAAACTAGCTAATGAGACCCCAACCAGCCCTCCCAACTCCTTAACTAGTGCTTCATAACCCATGTGATACCTGTCCTAAGTGTCCTCTTCTCTTGTATTCCATCCCTACTCCTTTTCTCTGCTTTGTCAGTGATCTATTTTAGTAGAAGGAGTATTCCTTGTAAGTCCTTACATCTCTCTCCACCCTAGAGAAGTAAGAAGAAGTAGGGAAAACCAATCTCTGAGGAATCTGAAGGACGCTTATCTATTGAACAAGGAAGATCCCTTGGCCTCTCAAGTCCCTAGAAAACGGCAATAATAATTTTACTCCTCTTCCTACTCTGTGATTTCTGCATGAAAAAGAAGGTGCCCTTTCTCCTTTTCCATGCCAAGGGAGGATACTTCCAGCACTTCTAAATTCCTCTGGCCCCAAACACCCTTACTTCTGTCTCCAGCGACTGCTATATCTCAGCCTAGGGCATCCTCATAATACAACCTTCTCTTCAACACCCAACCCCAGGTCTTGTTAGCACTTTAATGGCAGGTCTGATTTCTCTCCTACAGGTCTCTGCCATTTTCAAGAAATATTCCCTTATGCAGATCAGGTGTGTTGGCCACAGTGGAGGTAAACACTGAAATGCTCTTCATGCCAATACTTTAACATGCACAGAGGGATTGACATTTATCAGAAGACTTGCATATCCACTATCCTCATTATAGTCCCATGAGGTAGATGGAATCAGTATTATTCACAAATTATAGATGAGAAAACAGGGACAGAGAGGGTAAGGGACTGCCTCAAAATCACATAACTAGTCAAATGACGAAACTAGCTAATGAGACCCCAACCAGCTCTCCCAACTCCTTAACTAGTGCTTCATAACCCATGTGATACCTGTCCTAAGTGTCCTCTTGTATTCCATCCCTACCCCTTTTCTCTGCTTTGCTTCTTACCTTTCATTTTCCCAGCCAGCTCATATATTTTTCTTGGTTCACCGGATCGTGTTTCCAAAGCTGTGAATAAACCACCTCGACCCCAGCGACCAGAGTCATCTAAGAAGAAAATTTTCATTTATAGAAGGCGAAGTCCAGTCCACAATTCAAAAACACAAGGTATGCCAACTAGATTTGTAGAAGAATGATTTCTCCAAGGGAAGAAACACCTATGTAGCCTCCCAGGAAAATCATAGGTTGGATTTCTCAAATGTTTAGGTTTTATGGAACATACAAGACTATCACAACAGGAAGGTGGAGAGTAGATGTAACATAACAAGCAGCACAAGCACTGGTAATCTAACATCATATAATTCCCATTTTACAGGTAAGGAAGAAAAAAGGTTAAATGACTCATTTGACCTGCGACTAACATAGCTGGTTATTATCTTCTGTTTACAGTCACTCACTCATGCTCCAAATATTTGTTAGCATGTATTACTGCTCTAGGCACTAGTGTTATAGCAGTGGACAACAACAACAAATCCCTGAAGTTTATTTTCTAGTTCAATGAGACAATCATATAAACAAATACACGCATAATACGTCTGGGTGGGGATATGTGTAATAAAGTAAACGAAGGTAGGAAAAGGAGTAGAGAGTAACAGAGGCGTGGGGGTGGGGTCTGTTTTACATGAGGCACTCAGGGGAGACCTCGCTGAGATACAGAGATTTGAACAATAGTTACTGCAGCTATCTGAGGAAAGAGGGTTCCAGGCAGGAAGTAAAAAGTGCAAAGATCACAGAAGCAGGGGGAACATGCCTGTAGTTTTGCTTTTTCTCAAAAGATTTGTCTTATATATGTTGCCTCCTTTCACCTTCTCAAAAAACTTCTTCAGAGAATAGGGAATTATCCAATTATATGCAATCAGGTAAATGAGAGCACCAAGGGTCAAATCTATCTACGTCTCTGGATTCTAAATTTGCCTTTTTATGACCACAGGACCGCACCGGCCCATCAGGCTTCTGCCTCCTCCTCCCCAATTCTTGGCACCGTAAAGAACATGGACCCACCCTGGGCCAGTACCACTTCTCCTACCTATGCAGTGCACGATGACAGCATCCTCTGCCCCAGCCTGTGGGTGGGTGACATCACCGCTAACGTACTTGATGGCAGTTGAATCTGGATCTTCATAATCCAGCTGGGCAGAGCTCTTGTCTTCCCTGTCCTCTAGGTCCTCTGGTTCGCTCTCCTCAGAAGGCAGGCAGAAGGACTGGTAATTGTTGGACTCCCACCAGGCCATCCTTCAAACGGCCAGAGATAAAAGGAAATTAACCTGGTCTATCACAATTTCCCTTGGAGTGCACTTCATCCTGCCATTCACAAACAGCAAGTGCCCAGTGGAAACGCAATTAGACACTCACCCTGATTGCAGTTTTCTGCCTATTTGTAAATCAACAAGAAGTCTTACTGATTAGTCTAGTTGCCTCCTGACTATACTTCAATAATGAGCAGCCACTGGATGTCTCTGTTTTTAAGAACAAGATTAAGGTACTGTTCAAGTGAACTACTCTTTATCAGACAGCAACAATAAAATCTTAACATCTTCTTGCTTCAACTGAACGAGTCTCTCTACACACACAGGACTTTTCACAAAAAAAAGTACACGGTTAATGATAAGTTCAACCTTTAAAAAAATATTCTATTGGGCGCCTGGGTGGCTCAGTGGGTTAAAGCCTCTGCTTTCGGCTCAGGTCGTGATCCCAGGGTCCTGGGATCGAGCCCCACATCGGGCTCTCTGCTCCACGGAGAGCCTGCTTCCTCCTCTCTCTCCCTGCCTGCCTCTTGCCTACTTGTAATCTCTGTCTGTCAAATAAATAAATAAAATATTTAAAAAAAAATTCTATTACCAGAAGGAGCTACCAGTTTTATAGAACCTTTCTGCAATTTTAAAGTGTTCAACTGTGGACTCAGTACACTCAGTGAGATTCCTTTAAGCATGACCCTCATCAGCTTTATGATAATAAAATCAAATAATACACACATACTTTTTCTCATATTCTGCTTCTTCCTTTTTCCTCTTCTTCTCCATTAGTCTCTTTCTCTTGGCTGCTGCTGCTTGTCTCTTCTTCCTTCTGTCCTCCAGTTCCTCTGGGCTCAGAATACGCTTCCTTTTCATAGAGCCCTCTGCAAGGCCTGGGAGGAGAACCTGTAGGAAGAATGCGATCAATAACCAGGAAGGGTGGGGGCTGTCTATCCTTTCATGAGTTTCATTCATCCTTAAAACACATTCTGTGTGAAAGCAACATGGCTAATATTTCACAAAACTGCATCTCCCTGCCCCCTTGTGTGGTGGGAAGTGGTGGCAAGACACTTTAATTTACTGTTCACTATTACACATCTCATTGGCCCGGTGATCAAGATATTGAGCTCTAAGCTCAACCAAAGCACTCGCAGGGTTAGTACAGCAGTACTTCATCTGATTAATTTCAACAGGATTGAGGTACTTCAGAAAATCCTCCTCTAATGTATTATATAATTCTTTCTCAGAGTATTTCAACATCACAATTATCTTAATGGTAGCTAGCATTTAGTAAGCACATACTAAGTGCCACCATTCATGACTGCCACCTTCTCTTAGTGACACTGGGTCAAGTGAGCGGGAACAGGATGTAGTATTTTGGTGATCCCTTCTGGGATGCCTAAGATGGACAGGGCTGCTTTCACCTGCATTAAATGGTAAAATACACTCTTCCTGTTAATGTTATTTATGCCAACTTTCACAGTTTTTATACTAGAGTATAGTTAATTATACTTACATCTCAACAAATATTTATATACTTATTTTTCAATAAATCACTCCCAGCATCATTTTTGTTCTCTTAGGATGTAAATTTGGGAGAATTTATTCTTTTACATAAATGAATAGTCCTTACACTGCTTTTATTTCGGAGTAGCCGGCCCTCTTGCGTAATTTTCTCCAAACGCTTTTTCTGAAGGTTCACCAGTTGCTCAAATGATTTTCTATCTTCTTTACTAGGCCCCTTGGAATAATCTTTCCCTTCAAATAAGTACATATGGTTTTCTAAGAACATAAAACACAAAAGAGAATGTCAGACACTAGAGAAAAATGGGTTAATTCTATTCAAAGCAAGAAGGGCAAAGTAGAGAACAGTTCATATTCTAAATGGGCTAAGACCAGCTTGAGAGGAAGCTACTAATTTTGGATCCCACTGACCGTGAGGAGTGGAATGGGAGGGGGTGGCTCTCACACATTTACTATTTAAAGGAGAGGGCATAGCTAATGCCCTTTGGTCCTCCTCTAGCTGGTATGCAAGTCTTTGCTGGATACCTTCCACCCTGCTGAATCTTGGGCTCACTCATCACTGCTTCCACATTACTCTCCAGCATAGGTCTCACTGATATTAAGACCACTTAATAAAAAATAACTGAACATATTTTTTTTATTCTGCACATACTTAATACTCAACTCTTTCTCCCCTTTTCTGTAATAAGGAACAAGTGGCAAATCTCTAAGAAAATGGAGAATCACAAAAATAATTCCTTAGATTTCTAATATTCTTTTCAGGTCTCATGAAGTATCTTTATGAGCCTCCCCACAATCCTGTTATAACTAACCCTGTAGAAGAAAGGGAGAAATGAGGCTCAGACAGGGATTAAGGGACTCCCCAGTTCTCACTGCTAATAAATGAAGGCGGAAGGATTTTCACTCAAAAGCCACCATGCTCTTTTCAGGGCATTCTGGTGTCTGTAGAAGAATGGAGAATGAACAGGCCAGCAAATACTAATTATAGTAATAACAATAATGACAATGGTGTAATCTTGATAGTTTTTTATGCTATTGGAACACTTTCGTCTCTATTATCACATTTAATTTTTCAACTATTTAAAAGAGTAAAGCAGACAATAATAGAACCATTTTATAGATGAGGACACAAAGGCTGAAAGGTTGGGTGATGTGCCAAGATCATGAATCAGTGATAAAGTCATGAGAAGCCAAGACCAGCAACCCAGAGAGGTGAGATAATGATTCTAAAGTGAAGAGTATTTAATAGCACATACTACCAAAGAATGTATTTTCACAGCATTATGAAATCAGCTTTAAGTATGTTTTCTCTAGAGAGTATGAAAGCAAAACATTTTCATTCTCAAGAGATCAATTGCTTCACACTTGTACCCAAATCCAACCAGCTGTAATTCTAATTGGCATTTGCTAATTAAATCAGCAGGGAGCTTTCAATGAGGTGCTCTATCAACAAGTGGAAAAAAAATAGAGCTGAGAAGTGTCAAATATGATCAACATATGTAGCTTCATATTGCATGCAATTCTCAACTTACAAACATGCTTTAAAAAAAAAACCCTGGAATTCCAGATTAAAGCAACCCTGTTTTTTATTTGTTCTTGTTTCAAATTCATTTCTATTATTTTTAATCATGCTCCCTGTTCTCACTCTGCAGCCAAGAGGAGGCTGGAGACTACAGGCCTAGACCCTCATCTATGTCCTGCTAGTAGAATCATCTACCACAAAGTGAACATGTACTCACTGATCAAAGACAAGATTCCAAATTTTAATACAAGTAGGAAATCTTTTCTGGCAGTGGCAATGACTGAAGATTATCTTTCTGGAAAACAGCAAAATTTTATTTTGTTCTAATAACATTAGGAAAATAGCCTGAAGTTAATCTAAATGAGTGCAGAAATGGGTTCAAGCTTCAATATTTCATGTAATCCAAGTATAACTTCAAAATAGGGTCACATGAATCCATTTCTTCTCCTACCTAAAACCACTATTCTGAAAAACTTTGGGGATTTTCAAAAGGGATTTTGAAAAGATATGATACAATAGTGAACAGAAAGTTCAATAACTCTTGGAAAATGTAGAGTGGCTAAAGCACTAAGAACAGATAAAGACCATAGAAGCCAGACAAGGTGCCTAGTCAAGGGGTGATTATAAGAATAGAGAACCTGTCAAACCTTCAAAGGACATACAAGGACGAGGTGCTGGAGAGTGGGGGATCTGAGAGAAATAACAGGAGTACCATGAACCCTTGTCACCCACTGTCTCTTCAATTTGAACAGGTTTATTCCAACCCAAGAAAGATACTAAAGGATTCATCTCTGGAGAAACTAAGTTGCCCAGTGAAAAGACCTACAGACATCTGGGAAGGCCTCCTCAATGCAGAAGCCTGCTCCCCAACCAGTAGTGCTGGAATAAAGACAAAGAGCCCATATACCTGCTCGGCTTCAGGCTGCCTATCAGCTTAGGCACTTCACTGGCACAGTTCAGTGAACGCTGTTTTCAGATAGCCAGAGGACACCAGCTATTTCAAGAAAACTCAAGACAAAAATAAGAATGTCCAAAGCAAATTCTGAAAAAAGCAGCAAAAGCAGCAATGGGAGGAAAGAGAAAAAAATGGTGGGGGCCAAAGATTACTTTTCAAAAGCTATAACAGGGGCACCTGGGTGGCTCAGTTAGTTAAGCATCTGCCTTTGGCTCAGGTCATGATCCCAAGGTCCTGAGATCTAGTCCTGCACTGGGCCCCCTGCTCAGCAGGCAGCCTGCTTCTCTCTCTGCCCCTCCCATGGCTCATGCTTTCTCTAATAAATAAAATCTTTAAAAAAAGAATAAAAGCTATAATAAATGTCTCAGAGGAGGACATTATACCTGTAAAACAAAAATAGGATGAGATTAAAACTGAGAACAAGAAAGAGTACTTGAAGAATAAAAATGGGATGCTAATATTAAGAAATTTAAAAGATAAAATATGAGAAGAGTTGTGTCCTACAGAATAATACTAACTGCCTAAATTCCAATCTCTCCATATACCCTATAAAACCACCCTAATCCATGTCTACTATAAAACGAGGAGTCAGAGAACATTACATACTTTCATTTGCAGGTAAACAGAGAAATACCCACCCAACGCCAATGGCACCAGCTCCCAAGCCCACCCTAGAGAGTAAGGCAGAGACTGGCAGTGTTGGACATAGCCCCCCGAAGAGCACCACACCCCACATGCGAAAATAATAAGGACAAGTCTCTGACATGGTAGATCAGAGCACAGGCTACTAAGGAACTACTAAGTTCCTACTAAGAAAGGAAGGGGCCAGAAAGTACATGCAGCCAGCAATTTGGGAAGGCACTGCTGTTGGAGGAGAAAAAGATATCCTTTGGCAGTTTTGTGGCAAAAAAAGAAAGCAATTGATGGAAACTGGGAATCCTAAGAAACAAGAGAATCGCAAAACCAGAAGTCATGCCAACCCCACTCCCTACCAAAAAAGGAGGCATCATCTAGCAAAGAAACTACATATCTGTGTATCTGTGGAATAAGGTACTCTTGCACTAAAAAGTCTAGATAAGACTCTTAAACCTCAGCCCGTCCACACTGAATCCCTGCTGCCACTGGTGCATGACAAAAATAAGTCTAAGACCACAGGGAACATCCTCGCAGAGACTATGTGAAGACTATATCCTCATAAAGACTTCAAGACAGAAATTCACATACTCAGAACTGTAACGGACAAAAAAGACAAATGCTGACTAAGTTCAGAAAAGACAAAAATCCTCTCATAATTTACGTGTATTGTTTCACTAAAAAATAAGCAGTACCGGGGCGCCTGGGTGGCTCAGTGAGTTAAGCCTCTGCCTTCGGCTCAGGCCATGATCCCAGGGTCCTAGGATTGAGCCCTGCATCTGGCGCTCTGTCCAGCGGGGAGCCTGCTTCTCCCCCTCCCTCTGCCTGCCACTCTGCCTACTTGTGATCTCTGTCAAATAAATAAATAAAATCTTAAAAAAAAAAAAAAAAAGCAGTACCTACACCTTATGGGTACAGTGAAGATTAAATGAAAAAACAGGTAAAAAGCCTGTGATGCAATACACACTCCTGATCAAACACAGAATAAATGTTCAATCAATGAAAAAAACAAATCACTCTCCTATTCAGAAAATATTGAGAAAAGGAAAATGTGGGGGGGCGCCATACTAAGGACAGTGGGATTCACTAACAGAGGAGAAGACGCTTGCCACCAAGGCAGAAGTGGTACAAATTAAAATCTTTTTAGGATATTACTAAAAGCATTAATATCATTGAGTTGGGTTCAAAGTTCAGCTACAAAGGAACAGTCAGACAATTTCCAGTCAGTCTAGGAAGAGTCCTTGGAGGAAGGAAGTCTTAAACAGTGTGCCTAAAATAAGAACAGGGTGGGTAGGAAAATGCCCCAGGGAGCACCATCCAGGACTTCCAATGGGGACCAATCTCACTCATGTCTAACTCGGGCGGCCGTGCCATTTGCTCTACTCTCATTCCCCACTTACTGCCTTCCTCTTGCTCCCTGACTCTGCCTTCCATTGTAGGCAAGGCTTCAGAGATCCACTGGCCATCTTTTGTTTCTCCCAGGATCGTCTCCAGGTCTATTTCATCCATGGTGCTGCCCTCAGATGATAGCAGTTTATCCAAACCGAATTTGAGTATCTCACTCAGCTTGAACAGAGAAAATGAAAGCGCCCAGTTAGTTCTCACGAAAACAAGCATTGGGATGTCAGTGATCTGTTACATGGTGTAATGACACAAGGCAAATCCCTTCCCTGTTGGTCGCCATTCTTCTCTCCCCATGATGATGATACCAACAGGATCATTTAGTAGTTGGATGATGGCCAAGCAGAGATAAATACTGATAAGTGATGTTGACTTTGACAATACTCCATAACACCAAGAAAAAAACAGCCATTTTTTTCCCTAAAGAACAGTAATATCCTGCATTATCTATAGCACTTTTGAGACCTTCTCACAGGTACTTCCAGCAGCCACACGAGAAATCAAAGACCCAGTTAACTTCTCTCACACTGACAAACTTAGAAGAAGAAGGCTACACTTACTTAGTGTACTTAATGGTACTACCATTAACTGACTTCTTTCCTTCAGCAATCTGGTTTCCTACCACAGTGCCCTATGGAAACACCTTCGCAAAGACCAGTCACAACTGATGGCCAGACCTGAAGGCTGTTTTTCAATTCTAATCTTCCTGGATTTTCCTCCAGCACTGCACTATCCTGCTTCTCTTAACTCAAATGCACCCTTAGCCTACTCCCTAAGGATACAGGAACTGCCCAAACAGTTCAAATAATTTCCCTGGCTTTAGCTTCCTACTTCCAGCTTTGCGTCTGCTTAACCACTAACTCTCCGAGATTCCAAATCAAGGTAGACTCACGTCTTGGCTGCTATCTTACCCTTTTAGACTGGGTCAGTTTTCTCTAGATGGTCCAGTATTTGTGAGCCAAATACTGGTGGGAACATAAAGTGTTCCTAAGACCAGCTGTTTGAGAGGGCTGTCGTACATTTTGCCCAGCTCAAGGATACCAGAAGGTTACATTCTGGCTCTAAAGTCTGCTTTCTCTCTTCCCCATCCAGACTGCACTAATTATCTCTTTGGTTGCCAAAAACAAAGGTGACAACCCAATGCCCTTGTCTGAGATGAAAGCAGTTTGTTCACTGTTTGTTTTAAAATAATCCAGTAATAAAAGAGGTCGTTGTGGTTTATTAAATCTAAGAGATATAGGACTCTCAAGTCCTGAAAGAGAGAAGCAGGTTCATTATCCTACAGAGAGGCAGATGTAATGAACATTTATTGAATGCTTACTGTATGCTAAGTATTATCTGAAGTGCTTCTGACTGTTTCAGTGAATATGCTCCCTGGGCCAAAATGAAAGAAAATGGAAGAACCTAGGATATATTATAATATGGGTTCTAATTTTAACCCATGGCTACTATAGAATAACTTGAAGTCCTCTTCCAGAAGAGAAAATCTTCAAGTCAGCATTTGTTTCTCATCCAATATTCCCAACTTCAAGCAATTTCTTCTTTCACCCCTTTTCCCTAAAGCATAATTTTGAATTCCTGGTCTTATTTACCCGCCTCTGACTATGAAGGTCACTCACTGATCAAAGGGTCTGCGGTTAAGATGAGATATGGGATTAATCGTCACTTATTATGCTGAGTTATTTTTTTTTTTTTAACAGTCCTCTGAGGTAATTGTAGTATTCTCATTTTTCTGAAATGCAAACAGTACAACTGAGAAGTGAAGATATCTGCTCAAAGCTACATAGCCACTAAGTGACAAGGGTTGGATCTGAATCCAAGTGAGGGGGATCTAAAGCCCATCCCTATTAGTCCATATTCCGCTACCTTTATATCATGTTCATCTCCAGCTCCTTGCTTGCATGCGGTAGGTACCATGGCAGATATGTCTGGCCAGGGAGCAAATGTGTAGTTGGCGAGAGTGGGTGTGAATACCAGTTCTTTGTGTTTACTTTCTTACCCATAAGAAAGTACTGACAATATGACACATTCTTAAGGGAAGAACAACATATGATACCTGGAGGTCAGCATCAGCTGCAGGTTTCTGGGCCCCCAGAGTAAAATGGCCTCCCTCTATGACTGCATTGGTCAGCTGCAGTTTGGAGGCTGCTTTCCTACAGACTATCTCCTCCACAGTGTCTCGGCCAATCAGCCGAATAACTTTAACAGACCTGTACAGAAACAAAGGAGAGGAGTGTGCCTTGAGGGTCTGCACAAATGAACACAAGTATGCAAGGCTGATACACTTAAAAGGAAATAAACCCAAAATGCTACGTTCAGGGTACAACTAAAGGGAGACTGTACTAAGTGGATCTGAGCATTTGTTAAGAGACATCTGGCCTAATGGAAGCTTTCCAAGAAAGTCAAGGAAGGGATGAGGTGGGGGCCCTAAACTGGGGTGTCTGATGGGAACACAGGAAGAAAACTTCTGGTCAAAGAGTAAGGCCCATCTCTTCAGCTTAACTCCACAACTCTGTAAGTTCCTTTTTAAACTGAATTGGACCTTAATTCAGGAAAGAGGAGTTAAATAACTTCTAAAGGTTCCTTCTAGTCTTTTCAGGGTTTGACTGTGCTTTTTAATGAAGTAAGTTTGGAATGAGAATGTGTGCTGGCAGTAGCCTTCAAGGAGTCAGCAGCAAAGCTGCACTAAACCCAGTGCTCTCTCGCCCTCTAGTCTGGGTCGTGACAGGACCAGCTTCTTCACCTTCTTCCCCAACCCAGAACTGAGGAGCCCAGGATGTGGAAGGACGCTGGTGCTGAAATCTCTCACTTGTTCTGGCCAATCCGGTGAGCCCTGGCAGCTGCCTGCAAGTCATTCTGAGGATTGAAATCACTGTCGACAAAAATAACGGTATCTGCAGCCGTTAAGTTCATACCAACTCCTCCTGCAAACAACACAAAAGGAACAGGATCAGCAGCACACTGGCTAGGGCTAGACAATAAAGACACAAGGCCGCAGCAGTATGATTGGTAAATTAAGATCAGTCAAAACAAATGGCCTCACGCTTCAAACTGACACTCCATCCCCAACTCCAGGACCTTGGAGTGGTTAATAGTGCTACCGGGGCTCATACTGCCTAACTTGGGAAATTTAACTATTAAAGGGAACAGAATGAGAGGAGCAGGGCCAAGTAGCCAAAGTACATTCTGACGTTAGTGCCAGGAAGCCATTTTAAATGGTTTGATTGGTTCGTTTAGAATACTCAGTGTAAGAGGATGCATGCTCTTTCAAAAGAAAACAGTTTTAAATCTGCGAGAGGTCTTCTGCTGCAGGCACTGTTAGGAGAGGACTTAACATCCACTGCAGGTTACAACTAAGGTAGCAAGATCCCTGATATAGGCTAATGAGAACAGAGGATGATATTTATTTATTACACTCCTAAGCAGAGCAGGAAACTACCTCTCTCTGACAGGAGAAAACATCAGAAACTCTTTTCTGTATTTGTTTCCACATTAATCAAAGAGAAGGTAACAAAACCAACCATAGGACAAGAACACTCCATGGGACAACTTTCCGATCCTTCTTCAGCGTTGTAGGAAAAGGGCTGAGGAGGCTTTATGGATGATGAGAATTAATTAAGAGAACCACGAAAGCAAATTACAGCCTTGTCTTTGATTAATGTGGAAACAAGTACAAAAGGGACTCCCTCTTGCCAGGGTCGTTACAGCTCATTGCTGAGACAAGCGAGCCTGAAAGGGCTTGTTCCAAGACCCTGAATTAAGGATTAACTTTTGAGATGGGCTACTGACTCTAAGCTGGCTCTCAAGACAAGTCAGGCAGGAATATTCTAATTAAAGGCTTCAAATAAAATTAAAAGTTGGAATAAAGAGATAATAAAGACTGATTACTGAGAGATGCTAAATTATGCCTCATAATAATGCCAACTACACTTGTGCTGGGCTTACTATGTGCCAGGCACTGTTCTAAGCACTTTACCAATATCAGCTCCTTTAATCCTCACAACAACCTTATGAGTCATATATTATTATTATTTGCATTTTATAGATAAAAGAACAGAGAAGCCAAGGGACTTATTAGAGATCACACAGCTAGAAAGTTAAAGAGCCAGGATCAGTCCCACTAGTCTGTTTGGCTCCAGAGCCTTTGCTTTTTACTCACTACAGGCACTTATTTCATTAAAGTGTGCTCCATAAAAATTATCATCTTCTTCTTGGGTTAATGTTGTCTCAGTTCAGCACTTCGGCGGTTTACAAATAAGCTATTTATTCTCCAGTCTTGTTTGGGACATATCGTGAGCTATCACTGCCACCTGGTGGCAATATACTTCAATCACAGGCATATTTGAAAGTCAGAGGGAAACCTGTTAAATGAAATGATAGTTCTCCTAATCTACAGCTTAAAAAGTGATGGCAAACATGATCGTTATTGTTTGGAAAACGCTCATGTCCAGGACTGCTTCAGTTCTCCAAAAAGATTACCCGTATTGACGGAATCTGAGTACTCCAAGTACTCTTTCTTCCTCATTTTAGACCGCTGAAACATAATGCTACTCTTTAAACATGAAGATGAAGAAATCAGTAATGAATAAATAGCGCAGTTTTCCAACATTGAAAATGCATTTGCTCTGATCCTTCCAGTGTCTCCTAAAACCATCCCTGAGACAACAGAGAACGTGATAAATGGCTGATTCAGGGTGCAGTCTATAATAATGGAAGCAAGTGAAGCAATCTCCTTTTGGTCAAGGATTCTACCTAACCCATCTTTGATGTACTCTTACAGTATGAGACACTTCATAAATGCTTTTTAAGATGGAACTTTCTCTTTAAAAAGATGTTGATCTCTCCTTAATAGAGGACACAAATCCCTTTAGTGTTCCTGCATCTACTGCATCAAAATTAGGTCTACAGGGCACCTGTATGGCTCAGTGAAGTAAGTGTCTACCTTCAGGTCAGGTCATGATCTCAGGGTCCTGGGATAAGCTCCCTGCTCAGCGGGGAGTCTGCTTCTCTCTCTTTCCTTCTGCCCCTCTGCCCCACTAGTGCTCTCTCTCTAGCTCACTCTCTCCCAAATAAATAAAAATCTAAAAAAAAAAAAAGTTTAAATCTACAAAAAATAAGATAATGAAACTAAGATTCTGTAAGTTCAAAACTAATTTAAGGTGGGCTTGCTCCAGGAAATAAGAATAATTTCATCTCTGAGAACTGATTTCAAATGACTAAAGTGTCTATAAAGGCAGTCTTTAACTGGTATAGCACTATAAATAACACATAAAATATTTATGACTTACCTCATAAAGATAATGTTAAAAATAATTCTAAAGAGCTGGCGATTTCATTATAATCACAAGTTTCTTTAAAAAGGGATTTTTAGCGGCGCCTGGGTGGCTCAGTGGTTGAAGCCTCTGCCTTCGGCTCAGGTCATGATCTCAGGGTCCTGGGATCGAGCCCCGCATCGGGCTCTCTGCTTGATGGGGAGCCTGCTTCCCCCTCTCTCTCTCTCTGCCTGCCTCTCTGCCTACTTGTGATCTTTGTCTGCTAAATAAATAAATAAAATATTTAAAAAAATAAAAAGGAATTTTTATTAAGCTTTTACAGCACGATTCCAGAGCTACTTATAGAGGAGGGATAAGTAGCAAACAGGTTGTTATCTTACTTCCCAAATTCAAAGGTGAGAAGGAGTGTTTTCTCTGCTGAATGGGAGTAAAACTGTCCACGAAATTATAGACAACTTCTGGGACAACCTCAGGTCAGTGGTCAAAGCAAATTAAAATCACTTTCCAACACTCCCTGGTTCCAGCCTTATTTCTCTGAGCTGGCAGCTTAGAAAACTTGGACAGGAAAGGACCCCATGCTAGGAATCCAAAACTTTGATTAATTTATGCCAACTCCCTCAAATTTCCCTTTTTTATGTTCCTTGTTGATGACCTCACCTTTCAGAGAATTAGGGGAAAACATACTAATGGTTGGGATGTAAAAGTACTGTATCTCCCCCTGATTTGTCTGCTTTTGCCAATGCCTTTGTGGCCTTACCTGCCCTGGTACTCAGGAGAAAAATAAAAACAGGCTGCTGTCCAAAGTTCTTAATGGCCAGGTGTCTCTCCTCTCCTCTCACAGAACCATCCACACGCTGATAGCTGTACCCTTCACACAGAAAAAGAAAACAGAAATAGAAACCCTTTTCACATATTCTTTGGGTAATAAAACACTGTCAGCCCAAAACCAAATGCTAATTTTGTCCTTTTTTGTATACAGGTATGCCCCTACTTTCAGCAAATCCCATGGTAAAAATCTAAATTTAGGAGACATTTGTTTTACAAAAGAACTCAACATAATATACCTCTCTGGGTTTTTTAAATACATGTAGTCGATGTACTTGGTGTTTGTGGGGTTAAAAGTCAATTTTAACTATCCCAACCCTGAAGCACACTGTGAACCATGCTGTGCGTAGTTTCCAATTCTGCCGCAACAGAATTCTTACTTATGCAAGAAGGAAGACAAGCACTTAGGAGCTCGTGAGCGAGCCTGCCCAGTGGTCCAGCAGCTGCCTTTCAATGAAGCTTCAGGTTCTCCACCCATCAGCAAAGACCCCTGTCAGGAAGGGGAATTACATGCTCAAGCCCTGTTTGTGAATCTGGGGATCCTCAACATGCTAATGGCATTTCCTGCAACTGTCCAGTGGACCAGGTACTGTACTGTAGTACTTAGGGGGCATCAAGTGGCTCCGAGAGATCTACTCTGAATTCAGGTTTTAAACAGTAAGGTCTGAAGCTGAACTCCCTCACCATTGATTCCAAGATCAGTCAATGTTACAGCCTTTTCCCAGCATCCCACATACATTTTATTATATATGAAACAGAATCCCCAGGTAATAACTTACATTCCCTATTGTTTATATAGAAAAAATATTCCTTTCCCTTGGTTGATAAATGGGATCTCTATAATTTCATCTTTTCCTACTGATCCTGAGTAAGTGCTCAACTGCCAAACTGAATGTTACAAGACACCAAAAGCTTTTTTTTGCAAACATTTTCAAAATCACTCAATAGTTCTGCAACTCAGATTTTATTTTTCCAGTTCCCATAATTTTAAATCACATTCCCAGCTGTCAGTCCTTGTGTAAAACACCTCCCTCCTTACCTTACTTCTAATCTTTCTTCGGTCCAAAATAATGTTCTTTGACTGCTTTCCTCTGTAACATCTCCACTCTGTGCCCCCCCCGCCCTCGGATTACCCTTCATGGACCTATTAGACTGTTAAGTCTAAAAATGGCTTAAGCAAAGTAGTGGCCAAGCAATGTCACCTCTATAGTCCATGTAGTCTTGGAGAATATCCAACATCTGGGTCATCTGGGAGAAAAGTAAAACTCGATGGCCCCTGGCAAGAAAGAGAAAAGGAAAGTCTGCCAACTCTAAGTATTTAAGGTGAGTTTCCCTCAGGGGAAACTTACCAAAAAATACAAGTTTATAAATAAATGAAATTCTGAAGCAGAAATATAGATACCATAATCACTTATAGTGACTTCCCGCAGAAATGCTAAATGTTCCACATAAATAACCACATGTAGCCATATTCTGCAGAGCCTAAGTTCTCAAACTACAGATATTCCCAGGAGCATGTGTCAATGCACCACGGGGTACAGAAAGCCCCAGGATAACCTCTTTCTGAAATGTCAATTTACTAATGGAAAGAAATATACACATCCATTTTAACAGCAAAATAAATAAAGGTACGTGAAGAATAAAGTGCAAAATTAAAATGCACAAAACCCAACTGGAAATCCTGAAGAACTTGTGGTCAGCCATCTATGGCCATTCTTTAGTTGAGGGTGTAAAATCACCATCCTCTCATCTATAGCTGTATCTCATATCCCATATATGATATATTAAAAAAACTAATGTATAGGGAGAAGAAGGGAAAGGAAGAGGCAAAATGAATTAAGTGAAGAATAAAGATAAGCCTACAGTCCCATGCTATCAGGTATTATTTTAAGTTTTCACAAAGAAAGAAATGTAACACTGTAAAAACAGGAGTCTCATTAGGAAAACTAATTTAATCTGAGCTTGTGATGTGTGTATAGGAACAATTATGAAGAACTCCTTCAAGACTCTAGCCCCAAACGTATGGAAAAGGCGCTGAAGGTGAGGACCTCAATTCTAATCCCATCTCTGTCATCTGCTGGCTGTGTAACTTTATACAGGCCACAGGACCACTCTGGGCCTGTTTCATCACCTATGAAATTAAAAAGTTGGGAAGATGTTTACAGGTCCTCCTCCATCTCTAACACACTTATACTAGATATATCAAAGCCAATAAAATACATTAAGACATGCAATTATTTGGCTTGCACATTCCTAATGTTGGGTAGTTTTGCCAAATCTTAGTTCTTACGGTTAGTTCAGGCTCACTTGACAGTTGCGCTGAAGGGACAACTTTGAAACCCTTAGGAAGCTGGGCTTTTTCTAGGCTTCTTTGTCCCTCTGAGGACCAGGAGGATGAGGTAGAGGCTGGATACCAAGCCACTGAACACTTAGCTGACCCTTTTAAGGTTCCAGGAGTGACTCGGTCTTCTGCTACCCAACCCATGTTTCTGTGTAAGAGTTCTCCCAAGTTCCCTTTGAACCAAACCCTACAGGTTAACAAAGGTGCATATTTACTAAGCCCTCATTAGGTGCCAATTCAGTGTAAGGTAACAGCAGGCAATTAAAAAAGAAATGTTTGATGTTATCTCTGTTTTGGGGGACCTAAACAATACAACTGGAGTAATGAGATTCCTACACATCAATTAAACAGAGAGCAGATTATGGGAGTGCACTGCCAAATGCTGGATTAGGATCCTAGGTGCTGTAGGAATTCAGGAAAAGGAAGGACAATTATGGAGGGGATAGAGTGGGGTGGGATGGGGTGTGGGTGTAGTTGCAGAGAAGGTAGAACCCGAATCAGGTTCTTTAAAAAAGGAAAACTGGAATCAGTCTCAAGAAATCAGTGAATTCAGGCACCTGACTGGCTCAGTCAAGAAAAAAAGAAAGAAAAAAGAAAGAAAAAGAAAGAAATCAGTGAATCATCTGGTTTTAAAAAATTATCAGCTCAAAGCAGAAAATGTAAACTAACCACCTACCTGGAATATAGGAATGCCAGCAGCTTATCCAATAGATGAAGTTTCCCACTGGCCTCAATCAGGTGGTCTCCAATTTCAAAAGGCTCTGGTTCCACACCTGAAAAAAAAGGGAACCTATTCCCAATAATGTGTCCCCTGACCAGGGCAGACTCCTTAAGTACGGAAGCTGATGGTGAGGCTACAGCAAGAGGCCAAGCTCCTCCTAACTGATAATGGGCCCTAGTCTCATCTCTCTTTGAGACATTTTATAATTATTTGTATGATAATCTTGGTCCTGCTTAACATCAATCAGAGAGCCTAACACTCCCAACATGGCTAATAAATGCCCACCCAAGGAACAAGCCCACTCTTTACAAAAAGGGGGCACAAGGACATGCTAAAAGCCAGAGAACTGAAAATTTGAGACTCACTCAAGAAAACAAATCAATGGGGATAAAAATTTGCTTATAAAAAATAAAAATTTAAAAAAAAAAAGGAAAAAAAAAAGAAAACAAATCAAGAAATAATGCTTAGTTGTATTAACTAGTAATTCTCAAGGTGGGGGGGGGGGGGCAGTCAGAATAACCTAGAGGGCTTCTTTCAAAATCCACATGTTCCCAATGCCCCCTGCCTTAAAAAAAGATTCTGAAATGTACCTGATTAAGATTCTGTGACATTTAAAACAATTCATAGTGCTACTTACAAATACTCCCCTAAAATGACTCCAGCAAACCCTCCACATTGGTCCTATCCATTCTAGTGCCCCCACGGCCACAGAAGTCCTAGAAGTGTCCCAAAAGCTACCCATCAGAGTGAATCAAAAAAGCCCTCATTTGGTATGTAGCTAAAGCAGCACTTAGAGGGAAATTTACAGACATCTCTAAAATGGAGGGGAAGCAGCAAAGAAGGATGAGAAGGAGCAGAGGTAGGGAAATGGAGAAGCAAGAGAAAGCACTGTTCTAGAAGGCAAAGGAAGAAAGTGTTTCAAGAAAGAAGTTATCAACTATGTCAATGGTTTTGAGAGATTAATTAAAATGCGAACTGACAACCATCGGGAGATCCCTGGTAAATTTGCAAAGTTCAAGGGTGGTAATGAAAGGCTGACAATTGAGTGGGTTTAAGACAATGGGACATCTAGGGGCACCTGGATGGCTCAGTTGGTTGGGCATCTAACTCGATCTCAGCTCAGGTCTTGATGTGAGGGTCATGAGTTCAAGCCCTACACTGGGCTCCACAGTTGGCTGAATGTGGAGCCCACTTTAAAAAAAAAAAAAGAAAAAAGACAGGGGCTCATGGGTGGCTCAGTCGTTAAGTGTCTGCCTTCGACTCAGGTCATGATCCCAGCATACTAGGATCAAGCCCCACATCGACCCCCACATCGAGCCCCATTCTCCCTTTCCAGCTCCCCTGCTTGTGTTCCCTCTCTCACTATCTCTCTCAGTCATAAATAAATAAAATCTTTAGGGAAAAAAAAAAAAGATGATGAGACATCTAATCATGAAGAAATGATCCCTAAAGCCAGATTATAAGACAACCCATAAAACAAGCAGTCCTGAGATTCTTCAAAACTGTAATTTCAGGTAAGATCAACAAAAGCAAAAAACAAAAACAAACAAAAATCCCTGAGTAATGTTTCTGGATTATAGGAGAATAAAGAGACAAATATAATTCAGATCTATGACTCGATTTTGAATTTAAAAAAAGAAAATCAAAGCCATAAGAGACACTAAGGGGACAACTGAAAAAAGTTGACTATGAACAATATATTAGATTACATCAACATAAAATTAACAAAAGAAAATGGGGGAAAACTAGACAGTAAATACAGGCAATTCTTTTGAAGAATGATATGGCCACAGAAATGTTCATGAAAGCAATGTGAGGAAAAAAGGGCATTTGTCTCACCATCAAACAGATATGGGTGATCCACACACTTTCGAAGCTGGGACAAGACATTCTGAAGTTTAACTTTCTTTGCCATCTCATTTTCAAATGCATCTGAAAACAGCAACAGACAGAGAGATATGGATTACTAGAACAAAAACAAAAAACAAAACAAAATAAAAATGCTAAGGTAACCTTATTTATTCAGTAATAGATCTCTTAAACCTGTAATAACCTCCTAAATTTCACTGAATTATACTAAGAATTAACAGCATAGGGGCGCCTGGGTGGCTCAGTGGGTTAAAGCCTCTACCTTCCGCTCAGGTCATGGTACCGGGGTCCTGGGATCGAGCCCTGCATCAGGCTCTCTGCTCAGCGGGGAGCCTGCTTCCTCCTTTCTCTCTGCCGCTCTGCCTACTTGAGATCTCTGTCAAATAAATAAATAAAATCTTAAAAAAAAAAAAAAGAATTAACAGCATGGGGCGCCTGGGAGGCTCAGTGGGTCAGGCCTCTGCCTTCAGCTTGGGTCATGGTCTCAGGGTCCTGGAATCGGACCCCGCATTGGGCTCTCTGCTCGGCGGGGAGCCCTCTCTCTCTGCCTGCCTCTCTGCCTACTTGTGATCTCTGTCAAATAAATAAATAAAATCTTAAAAAAAAAAAAAAGAATTGGGGCTCCTGGGTGGCTCAGTGGGTTAAAGCCTCTGCCTTCGGCTCAGGTCATGATCCCAGGGTCCTGGGATTGAGCCCCGCATCGGGCTCTCTGCTCCTCGGAGAGCCTGCTTCCTCCTCTCTGTCTACTTGTGATCTCTGTCAAATAAATAAATAAAATCTTAAAAAAAAAAAAAAAAGAACTAACAGCATATTCACACAAAATTTTCTTAACTATCACTTTGTTTTAAAGAAGCCTAACTATAAAATGAACTTGGGAGCATGTTGTTATTTTACACAGTTCTAAAGTCCTTTCTTTAACTACTGTTGTGGAGCCAAGGGATAAAATAACACAGAGTGACAGACTGTTCTACTCTCTCTGTTCCCATTCCCAATTCCTCCCAGTGAATCTGATCCAACAAAAAAGTTTTGCAATGTGTTAAATATCTGATAGGGTGGAAAGATGAAAGGCATGACTGGCATACCTAGAAGTGTTTGCTTAACTAAAACTTCCATTAAGTAAGGACAAATGGTAGCAGGGGTGGGGGGAAGGAGAAAAGTAAATTTCACAAGTGCAACAACCAATGAAGTCTGTTTTACTGTAAAGATACCCCACACGGTTTCACTGCAGCTGACCTGAACATTATTCAGAATACAAAATTCCATCCCTATTACTATACAAACCAAGTATGATAATAAAATATTTACTCACCTAGTAGATATATACCCACTAGTAGGCATGCCTAGCATTTATTTTGAACAATCATCTGGGATAATAATAAAATCCCCTCCTTGTTTAGTTTCTAAACAGTCAAGTGCCCTCTGATTACCTAGGTCTTTCATCAAAATGGCCTTGTAGTATCTTTTCTGCAGTGCCGACATGCCATGGTACAGCACTACCTCTGTCTTCTTGGGAAGCTCTGTAGCTACCTCAGCTTTCACCCGCCTCAACAGAAATGGCTGCAAGAGTTTGTGTAGTTCTCTTGCTGTGTAAGGGAAAAAAAACAACAATACAAGAAGAGCAGGATGAAATTTTCATGGCAGTTCCACATGTTAGACCAGTATGGTGATTTTTCATAGTACAGGTGAACCTTGAACATGGGTTTGCACTGCACAGGTTGATTTAAATGCAGATTTTTTTCAATAAATATAATAAATACAGTACTACTGTAAGTATATTTTTGCTTCTTTAGGATTTTCTTAGCATTTTCTTTCCTCTGGGTCACTTAACTGTTAAGAATACAGTCTAACACATATAACAGACCAAATATGTGGTGGTTGTTTACATTACCATTAAAGCATCCAGTTAATGGCTGGCTAGTAGTAGTTAAGTTTGGGAAGTCAAAAGTTTCAGCTGATTTTCGACTGTGTGGGGGCCGTCAACATCCCTAACCCCTGGTTGAAGGGCCAACCATATTTCTTCCTTCGTTGGGTTCTTTTTCCCAACTCCTCCTGAAATTGTTACTGGCTGTCAACTTAAGAACTAGGAACACTCAAAGAACTTAATTTTTAGGGGCACCTGGGTGGCTCAGTTGGTTAAGCAACTGCCTTTGGCTCAGATCATGATCCTGGAGTCCTGGGATCAAGTCCCACATCAGGCTCCCTGCTTGGCAGGAGTCTGCTTCTCCCTCTGACCTCTCCCCTCTCATGCTCTCTCTCTCTCTCAAATACATACATAAATCTAAAAAAATAAAAAAACTTAATTTTTATTAATAATTTCTCATCTGCATGAAGTTTTACTGTTTCCAGGATACTTCTGCACTTAATCTGATTAACCACCATAAGAGCTCAGAAGTAGAGGGACAAATAATATTGTCCCCATTTTTAAAAGACTATTTATTTATTTATTTGAGAGAGAGAACATGAGAGGGGAGAAGGTCAGAGGGAGAAGCAGACTCCCCATGGAGCTGGGAGCCCAATGCGAGACTCGACCCCAGAACTCTGGGATCACAACCCCAGCTGAAGGCAGTCGCCCAACTGAGCCACCTAGGCACCCAAATTGTCCCCATTTTTATAGCTAAGTTAAGCACACCTTATTCAAAGTTACACAGCTGGACACCAATGTTGCTATTATTCAGACCCAGTTCTTTTCAGTTCAATATCTTTGTTCCTTCCCCAGGCATCATGAACTTCAAAAACTAGCCTGAACTGGAATTCCACTGCATCTTGGGTTGCCAGGTACAGCAAATAAAAATATAAGAATGCAGTGAAATATAAATTCCACATAAACAACAAAATAATTTTGTAATAGGAGTATGTCCCATGTAATATTTGACTGGGGTTCATATATTTTATCTGGCAACCCTAAACATGGAGGCAATCGGAGGAGGTTCCCCAGGTAATCTCCAGCTTGTGGTACGGGCATTTCTGCTGTGAGATGCTCTTCCAATTCATACTCACCTAGTACACATATCCCCACTAGTCGGCATGCCTAGCACTTATTTTGCACAGTCATCCTGGGATAACAATACGGGGATAGACCAGGTAATTCAACAAGGCAGTGGGGCAAAGGTACAAGAGGAAAAAGACTGCAACTGGCAGTTGTATAAATGAGGATGGCTCCCCTCCTTCGCTTCCACCACCCACTTATCCCAGACTCTTGGTTTTGATGCACTGTTAACAGAAACCCCAGTGCTATGGAATGCTGAGGAGTGATTTCTGCCTCAGGAAATAGCACAGAAAGTTAAATTACAAAAGTAAACAAGTTATGTGTTGGTGGGGGGAGAAGCAGACACTTTTTACTTCTTCCCAAAATGGTCCATTAAGCCCTCCTGTAGAATCATGTAACAAATAAGAATCAAGAATAGCAGACAACTGGGAACAACCTGAGGGATCTAGCACCACCTCAGTTTTGTGTGGCTCTTTATCTCTCTAGGAGGTGTCCTCCAGTTATCAATTCTCTTTCTTTTCTACCTATAACCCCGTATCTGTTATGCACCAGGGCAGGTTCTAGGCCCAGATTTTTTGGCATGATTTCTAGGAAGGGAACTTGCCTGACTCAGACTCCTTCTCAATATCCTGGTAATGATGAACAAAATCTCCCACTTGTTCCCTGGGAAAGAGATCAGGCTCCACAAAGCTGAGAAGAGAGTAGAGCTCTTGGAGGCTGTTCTGGATGGGAGTTCCGGTCAACAGGAGACTGAAGACTACTGAGAACTCAAATACAAAAATGAATAAAGTAAAAAATCCATAAACCAAGAAGACCAAGTTCCCCATTACAACCTTTACCTGTACAGAGAGAGGCGTAATTTAATGGGATGACCATGAGGACATGAAAACAGAAGACTGGTTCAAGCTATATACTAGAGATCTGATATAGGAAATAATACCTCTTCAGTTGTAAGAAGGGGACAATAATTCTGTGAAGAAGATACTGTTACAAGGAGGTAAGTAAAATCACTGTGTGAATTCTGAAGTACTACATGAGCATTTGATATGGGCTACCATTATTTAATTTTAGTGGGGATTCAAGCTGTATTTTATTACCCACATGGATGAGTCTACTGAGGCATCAGAGGCACATGGTACATACTCAAGCAGTTTGAAAAAGCTACAGCATCAGCCCCACCACTACAAGAGAGAAGCAAGAATGTCCTTCTGTACAACTTTACAGAGCATCATATTCAAAACATCAAGACTTCTCGATGTTTCTGGGCCTTATACAGCCCAAAATGAAAGAAATCCTTTAAATTTTGAGCAACAGGTAAGAAGAAGAAGAATACAAGACTAATGAAATAATAGGTTAGGAAAGACAATAATAGGTATTAAGTTAACAAAGGACAAGCTCTAAACTAACATTAATAAGAACTTATACCATTTGAGTTAAATAATGCAGCAAAAGCAGAGAGCCATATCCTGTATATGTTATTTTAAAAACTGAAATACAGTATGATACATTGATACATATATACCCATATGTACATACACATACATTATTTTTTTAAAAGATTTTATTTATTTATTTGACAGACAGAGATCACAAGTAGGCAGAGAGGCAGGCAGAGAGGGAGGAGGAAGCAGGCTCCCCGCCAAGGAGGGAGCCCAATGCGGGGCTCGATCCCAGGACCCTGGGATAATGAACTGAGCCGAAGGCAGAGGCTTTAACCCACTGAGACACCCAGGAGCCCCACACACCTTATTTTAAATATAAAAATACAGTATATTTTAGTTTCTAAAATAATATATATGCATATTTATGTGTTTGGGTGTTCACATGCACAGCAAAGGATATGGCAGCAGATATACCAAATGTTAATGTATGCACAGGAGTAAGATTACTGATGATTTTTATTTTTATTCTTGTTTCTACATTTTAATTTGGGAGAGGTCATAAGAAGATACTGATTAATATCAGAAAAGGTAACAGATGGAATGACACAAATAAAACTGATTTGAAAATGTTACATTACTATTTTTTTTTGCAATCTCCTTTTTTTGCTTTCTTTTTAAATTGTTTCATTAATGTCCACTCACTCATGCCTGCTCTGCTGCTGGGCAATGTTTTCATAGAATTTAAGTATGGGAACTGGTCAGAAATAAATGCTTTCAACAACCAACTGACCTCTTTACAATGTGTTCATCAAGCAAAGAGCTGGGGTGACCAAAAAATATGAAGTCAAAAAGATAATCAGGATTGTTGGTCACTATAGTCAACTTACACTGTCATATGAGCCAATATATTTATTCACAGTAGTGTCCATTTAGTATCAAAACTTATAACTGGGTGAAAAAAATCCAGAGACAATCTCTTTGTATATAGTATTTTTTTTTTAAAGATTTTATTCATTTATTTGACAGAGAGAGAGCTCAAGTAGGCAGAGCAGCAGGCAAACAGAGAGGGAGAAGCAGGCTTCCCTCTGAGCAGGGCGCCCTACACGGGCTTGATCCCAGGACCCTGAGATCATGACCTGAGCCAAAGACAGACGCTCAACCAACTGAGCCACCCAGGCGCACCTGTATATAGAATTTTTAAAACTTCTTTTTGTGTAAGATACTTTGCAAATATATCCCATGTTGCTAAATATTCTTCTACATAATTTTTCATGGCAGCCTTACTTTGTCAAGGTACTGTTCTTACTTTGTGAATGTACTTTGTAAATGTAAATGAGGTATAGCATAAATTGTACAACCAACTCCTTATGTTTCAGCTGCCAGCTCTTACAAACGAGCTGAAAACAATATTGTAAAGGGGGGAAAAGGCACCACCCTTCTCCCCGCCTCTCAGCCCTATCAATAAATACATTTCTTTCCAACCAACAAGTTGTCTGTAATTCAAACCCCGTATCATGCTTAGATGACACAGAAATTCCTCACATAATCCCTCTGAGACTTAGTTTCCTTATGAATAACAAGGAAAGACTCTGGGACTGGGAACAGAACTTCGTTTCTCCAAACCCCGGGGTTCCTTTACTACACCTGGTTCTCTTCTCCCATCATGCATTAGTAAACTGGCAGGGTAGTTTATGAAGCAGTCTCTTATAGTGTTATGTGCCAGAATATGACGATCTCTTGGGAAAAAGATACTATTACCCTAAAAGAAGGCAAAAGACATCATAGAGCAGAGGGGGCCCACCAGGGGATAGCAATCTTTGAGACTGGACTAATAACAGTGGCCATATCTGCATTACAGTGCTAAAAACTACTAACTTTTAGCCAGTAAACAGAGAATTCGGACCAAAGACTTTCCTCCAAATCACCTCTAACTTTATTAACTCATTTGTGATAGGACATGTTATACGACAGGGAGCAAACCTCAGTGATGGCCACAGGAATTCGCATACATGGTCTCATTTAAAGATCAGCAAGGAGAAGGGCACTTCTTACTCACAAGCTCTTCCCTTGGCTCCTCAGAAAAAAGGGCAAATCTAGGGCTACACTGACATTTCTCATTTCTCACTGTGCCAGAATGGTGCCAGAGATCAAGAGAAGGGAATGAGATCAAGGGTATCACACTTAAAAGTATGATAAAGACAAGAGAGACTAGAGCTAACAGTCAATGGCCTGTTAACAGACAATGGGGTGGGTCTCTTCATTACTCCATGTGAATTATCAAATCTCTCTTTTTTTT